>CM023491.1:62618868-62746125 GCA_013339685.2 Hyalomma asiaticum
TGCTTTCTGGTAGGGTTGTGGTTACGATACGTAATCGTATGATCTACCATACGTATCATACGTAATTTTACCGCGCCGTATGGTTACGATACGTAATCCATACGATGTACGATGTAATTGAGTTCCGGAGATATTTCAACAATGTGCGGTTCTTCAATGTGCAGAATAATCAAATTGCACGTCCCCAAAAGCTTTGACTCCATAAATGCTAGAATGTCATGCCCGGTGTAGGAACCGCGTTTTCGGGGTCCGCAGCTGAGCACTTCGTAACCGTAAATGTCTGCTACGAACCTTAAAAAGCCAAATAAAACACCAGTGCAACGCGCTGGAGGGGCGACGCTCACCACTTGAACCAATGTTCATATTACAAGATGATGAGATCATGTGCCTGGCTAATTTGACAACATTTTTTTAAGAAACGGGGCTATCAAAATATTTACTGCAGTGTTGGCTAGATTTGCTAGGGTCATAGCTCTCATCCCGTGGCCTTATCCCGCCGTTGTACAACAGCGTGGCTGATGGAGCATAGCGTAACATTGTGGCGTAAAATCCATGCATGAGGGCAATCGTCCTCATGCCTTAGCAATATGGGCCCTCTCACCTCATGCCACTTTTAGGGGCGAAGCTCCTTAGGATGTCGGTCGTTCCCTCCTCCGTATGTATGTAACCACCTCTAGTTTAGTTTATGAATGGCTCAATAGATGGCGTTGTGTGTCCAGGCTGCTACGTCTAGTTTATGAACTGCAGCATAAACTGACTCCCCGAGTGTGAGGTACATTTAAAACTCGATTTAACGAACTAGTTTGGCCCCCAAATGAGTTAATAACGAAAATCACTAGGATTGTAGTCCCCTTTCCTCCGACCGAGGACGAGGCCGAGAAGGCACATCGTCAGAAACTCAAGCAACGGTACGAAGAGATGCACGACGCTTTGGAGAGGGGATCGTTCGTTTCGTTGGAAGAGTTTCTCGCCACCTTCGACGTTTTCGACGTTTCTCGCCACCTTCGATGATTTCCCCTCAGCAGCTTCGCCCACTCATCATCATTCACCCCGTGGATATGCTGTGATTTTTTTTAGTTGACTGAGAGTCGCTGAAAAAAGGAACGGATTACTCGAGAGCCAATCTGTTACTGTACAACGTAAACATTAGGAAATAATCGACGGACTACTGTTCAGACGCCCTTGCATATCGCTTTCGCTACAGCTTGCGCCTACTGCAAATTTGAGAAACTGCTGAGCTCCGCCAACTTGGTTAGTCCGTAAGGGTTGAAGCTTGAGCACATGACCGACGATTTATTCTGGAGGTAGACTACAGAAAACTGTTTTGTGAGCTCTCCATGCCTCTGAACTTGTTTTCTTCCTATTCAGCGCACTGCGACAACTTGATAAGTGGATTGCCAAGCATATATTTCACTCTTAATTTCTAATGCTCAGGCATAATATCTGGACAGAGCTGTAAGTTTATTCACAATTTCCTCCGTTCTAAACAATTAGAAAGCATATTTTTCAACGAGTTTATTTGTGAACGAGTTCACTATTCTATTCATTTCAGCTGTGAACTTGTGGAAGTAAGATGCCTCGTTCAGGGCAGGGCAGAGATACCCAAACAAGTATTCCGGAATACAGGTATCGAAGTACACGGTTTTGAAGCCTAAAATACGGATACTGAGACACAATTGTGATCGACGTAGCAGGATCTTCGGGGATGCTTTTGCAAAAAAAGACCGAAAAAGTGCCCCGGAATACAGATACAGCACTACTGGAGCTAAAATACTTTTCTTCTCTGTCGGGGATGTTCAAACTCCGCAAATACATTTATATTCAGCATAATATTTAAAGTGCTGCTGCGCAGTAAAACTTGAAATTTATTCTTTAGTTTATCAGAGTACTCTCAGTTCCTTAAGGGCATTACAAATTGGCCTTAAAATGTACATAAATTTTAACAACAGCAAAAGTGCAGATATCAGTTACAAAAAAAAAAAAAAATTCTCTATTACAGGAAGAGCAAAATACATTTTAAACCCAAATCGACATATTTGGCGGCCGCACTAGTAGCTATGCTAGAAATAGCTTACCTCAAGCGAAGCGCCGGAATCGGCAACGAAAAGAGAAAAAAATACACATTTATGTAACAAAGTTCTGTATTGTCGAAAAGTTTGGCGTGTTAATTGCACTTAAGCAGTCGCAGCTTCTTAAATAGGCCCCGCCACGGTGGTCTAGTGGCTAAGGTACTCGGCTGCTGATCCGAGGGTCGCGGGATCGAATCCCGGCCGCGGCGGCTGCATTTCGATGGAGGCGAAATGTTGAGGCCCGTGTGCTGTGCGATGTCAGTGCACGTTAAAGAACCCCAGGTGGTCGAAATTTCCGGAGCCCTCCACTACGGCGTCTCTCATAATCAGAGCTGGTTTTGGGACGTTAAACCCCACAAAACAACAGCTTCTTAAATAGGCCGCCATCTAGCCATTGCTATCACCAAATTTCCCCGTAGAAACACATGATTCTAAACACATCTTAGCTCATTGCCTGACAAAATGTAACGAGATACCCGTGTCCCGCATAGTATCGCGTTACGGGCACTACATCGTGAAAGTATTTCACTGCCGATATACAAATATATTTGTTAAATATGTGTCGATAGAGCAACACAGATACTCAAAAGTATCTCTGAAATACTATCGCGATACTTTTGTATCGATACTCTTTTACCTATCACCCTTTGTAACCCTGAAGATTGGATACCCAACAGCATAGAGGCGATAAACAACCGCTACCAACAGCTCCATTGTTATCTGGTAACATTTACGCAGCAGACCTTAATTACAGCGACGCAGACACGGCACTGTTGAAGCAGAGGTGAGTCAGGAAGGAAGCGAATTCCTTCCCGGCCATCGTTTACACTTCACTCCAGACAACCTAACAAGACTGCGTTTTAAAGACTGAGTCGATTGTTCAACTTCGACGACCGCATCACCTCTTGTCGCCCTGCCACGGTGGTCTAGTGGCTATGGTACTCGGCTGCTGATCCGAGGGTCGCGGGATCGAATCCTGGCTGCGGCGGCTGCATTTCGATGGAGGCGAAATGTTGAGGCCCGTGTGCTGTGCGATGTCAGAGCACGTAAAAGAACCCCAGGTGGTCAAAATTTCCGGAGCCCTCCACTACGGCGTCTCTCATAATCAGAACTGGTTTTGGGACGTTAAACCCCACATAACAACAACAACAACTCCTCTTGTCACCCTACTGAGTGGAGACCCAACAGCAAAGAGGATATGAAGAGGCGTTGCCATCTTGTTCAATGCTTTCTGGAAACGTTTACGCAGTTTCGCTGAATTACAGCGATGCAGGGACGGCGCGGTTGAATCATGGGTGAGTCAGAAAGGGAGGGGCTCCTATCTCGCCATCCTTTACACTTCACTCCAGGCAGCTTAAGAAGGGTGCGTTTTCAACGCAGACTCCATTGTTCAACTTCCACTTACGCATCCCCCTTTATCACCCTGCAGATTGGATATCCAAGAGCCGACAGAAGATGGGCAAGTGCTACCATCATGTTCAACGTTTTCAGGAAACATTTTCGCAGCAGACCCCAGACACAGCGGGGCAGGGACCACGCTGGTGTGTCAGAGGTGAGTCATAAAAGAAGGGGCTTCTTTCTCACCATCCTTTACACAACTCCCGACAACCTAACAAGGCTGCGTTTGAGACACCGAGTTCATTGGTCAGCTTCGACTTACCCATTCCTCTTTGTCACCCTGCAGACAGGACATCCAACAACCGACAGGGGAGGGAGAAGTGCTACCATCATGTTCGATGTTTTCTGGAAACATTTTCGCAGCAGACCCCAACAACAGCGGGGCAGGGACCACGTTGGTGAATCAGAGGTGGGTTCTCAATCCACGCCCTTTGTGAGCACCTTGACAACCAAGATAGAACTTGTTATGCTCTCTTTGGGGAAAACGACGCGGCCATGTCTGTCATTTCGGTGTGTTCCTAACAAAACGTGTAGGACTACAAGCTTTTTGATAGTTTTTCGATTTTTGACGGGATTTCTTTCTTTCTGGTAGGCTTTGTGGTTACGACATGGAACCATACGATGAACCATACGTACGATACGTAATTCACCGCGCCGCTATGGTTACGATACGTTATCCATACGATGTACGAAGTAATTGTGTTCTCGAGATAATTTAACAAAGTGCGGTTTTCCAACGTGCACAAAAATCAAATTGCACGGCCCCAAAAACTGTCTCCATAAAAGCTAGACTGCCGAGCCCGGCGTAGGAACCGCGTTCTTTTGTGTCCGCTGTTCAATACTTCGTAACCGTGAACGTCTGCTACGAAACTTAAAAAGCCAAATAAAACACCACTCCAACGCGCTGGGGGAGCGACACTGACCACTTCAACCAAATGATCAGCTCATGTGTCTGGCTATTTCGATTACCTTTGTTAGAAACGGTGCTACGAGAACATTTACTGCAGTGCTCGATAGATTAGCTAGGTTCATATTTCTCATTCCATGGCTTTATCCCGCAGTTGTAAAACACTGACTGATGGAGCGTAGCCTAACATTGAGCTGTGAAATCAATTCATGAGAGCAATTGTCCTCATGACTTAGCAATATGGGCACTTTCACCTCATCAGATTGTTCACATCATCATCATCATCATCATCATCATCATCATCATCAGAACTGGGCAGTCGCTGAACAAGGAACGGATTACTCGATTGAGAGTCTGTTATTGTACACCATAAACGATGGGCTACTGGTCGATGGGCTACTAGTCGATGGACTGCCGGTGAGGCGCCCTACATCATCGCTTTCTGTACCACTTGCGCTTACCGCAAATTTGAGAAATTGCTGAGCTCCGCCAACTTGGTTAGTCCGTAAGGGTTGAAGCTTGAGTGCATGAGCGACAATTTATTCTACAGGTAGCGTACGTAAACTCTTTTGTCAGCTCTCCTTGCCTCTCACCTTGTTTTCTTCCTATTCAGCGCACTGGGACAATATGATAAATGTATTGCCTAGCATATGTTTCACTGTTAATTTGTAATGAGCAGGCATGATATTCGAACAAAGCTGTAAGTTTATTCACAATTTGCTCCGTTGTAATCCATTAGAACGCATATTTTCCAACGAGTTTATTTGTGAACGAGTTCACTATTCTATTCATTTCTGTTGCGAACTTGTGGAAGTAGGATGCTTTGTCCTGGCCAGGGCAGAGATGCCCAAAAAAGTATTCCGGAATACAGATATCGAAACCACGGTTTGGAAGTCTAAAATACAGATACTTAGAAGCATTTTTAATAACATAGCGGGATATTTCAAAAATGTTTTTGCAAAGAGACTCAAAAATTATTCAGAAATACAGATACAGCAACACGGATACTGAAATACTATTTTTCTATGTCGGGGATCTTCATACTCCGTATGTACATTTACTATGCCCAGCATAATATTCAAAATGTGGCTACGCATTGAAACTGGCGATTTATCCATTACTTTATCAGAGTATCAGATTACTATAAGAGTATCATAGTTCCGTTAGGGCATTACAAAAAGTCTCACGCTGTACATAATTGTTAATAACGATATAAGCGCAGATATAAGTTACAATAAAAAGTTATACTGTGTGGCAGCAAGAGTAGCATACTTTGTACACCGAAATCGACATACTTGGCGGCAACAGTATTAGCTATGCTAGAAATAGCTTACCTCAAACGAAGCGCTGGAACTACTAACGAACGGATTGAGAAAAATATGCATTTATTCATTAAATATCTGTACTGTTAAAGTTTGGCGTGTTAATTACACCTAAGCAGCAGGAGCTTCTTAAATAGGCCGCCATCTACAGATCTTCGGCCGTCATCTAGACTTCGCTGTCACCAAGTTTCCCCGCGGAAACACGCCATTGGAAACACGTCTCAGCTCATTGCCGCAAAAAAGAAGTAACGGGATACTTGTATCCTCAATAGTACCACATCATCATAAAAGTATTTTACAACAGAGATACCAATATATTTTTCCACGGTGGTCTAGTGGTTAAGGTACACGGCTGCTGACCCGAGGGTCGCGGGATCGAATCCCAGCGGCGGCGGCGGCTGCATTTCGATGGAGGCGAAATGTAGAGGCCCGTGTGCTGTGCGATATCAGTGCACGTTAAAGAACCCCAGGTGGTCAAAATTTCCGGAGCCGTCCACTACGGCGTCTCTCATAATCAGAAATGGTTTTGGGACGTAAAACCCCACAAAACAAAATGTATGTCGATACAGCAATACAGATACTCAAAAGTATCTCGGAAATACTATCGCGATACTCTTATATCGAGAAACTGTCCAGCCCTGGTCTTGTTAACGTCGCTGATAACCGATACATCAGACTTATCGGGAAGGTAACAGGTAAGCGGTTGTTGTTGCTGAACAACAAGGAAAAGTACCACGGCTACATGGTGGTAATCTTCCCACTAGGTAACAAACGCGGTCGCTCTAGCGCCTACATTAGTGGGGTGTTCTGCACAAACATTGTCTTGGAAGACTTCTCCAGCGACACTTGTAGCCATGGTGGCGAGCGCGGAAGGTGTGCAGTACACATCTTTTTCATCAGAAGACGTCACGTTGTACGGAATCTTAGTACGAGCTGGCTGCTGACAAATAAACCCTCGCCTGCTGCATAAAAGGAACATGTAGAACAATTTGGCTGTTGATTCCTGGCGTACTGTTGTTATATAGGGTTTAACGTCCCAAAACCAGCTCTCATTATGACAGACCCCGTAGTTGAGGGCTGCGGAACTTTCGGCCACATCGCGTTCTATAACGTGCACTGGCATCACACGGCCCCAACATTTCGCCTTGATAAAAATGCAGCCGCGATCGGGATTCGATACCGAGACCTTCGGATCTGCACCAGAGTGCCATAGTCACTAGACCACCGTGGCGCGACACAGGAACAAGTAGACGAGCACATTGCCAAGTGCGACAAATTGAATGCGAACTCGACACCAGTGTAGCACAACCTTTCCCTAGAAGCGAATAATGTTGCTCTTCCTGTGGCACAGTTGCTTTAAGCACTAAAGGTCTATCAAAGTATTTTCACTCTGACAAGCCCTGCATGCGCTTATTTTAACCAGTTTGACTACAGCTGAAGAATGGCTACGTGAAAGAGCGGACACCCTGCTTATACCTCTGATCCCAGTCTACGTAACCTCTTTTGTCATTTCTATTATTAAGTACGGGTTTTTTCCGTTCATGTCCAAAGCATGTGACTTCCATTTCCTACCAAGACAAGAGGTTGAGGGCAGAATGAAAAAGGATAAGAAATAAGTCATTTGGTTGCATTTCAGATTCTTAATGAACAGCAATCTATACATATTGACCGTACGATCTCATATTGAGTGGCTGCTGTTTACGCATGCAATTCCTGCCACGTTGCTTCCTTTGAATGTTGTAGCCGCACTACAATGAAGGCAAACCGCAAGCACAATCGCGAAACTTTCATTACTGGCCCGACATAGCGTTCCAGCTTGAATGAACGTGAAGTCCCTCACTATCACGTGTTCTCTTTTTTAAGAATCGGGTTAACGTTCTTCTGATAGGTTAGTATGCCTCTATATAGCCGATATCCGCAAAACTCCAGAAAGCCTCCCTAATAATCTAGCACAATGCAGCGATCCTGCTACATGGCACTCGCGCTAGAACTCTTCGTAAACCATTCCTGTGGTACTTTGGTGGACGTACGCCTTAAGATAACCGACCAACGGCGTGGTTGACTAACATTTTCATGTGAACAATATCGCAAACCACGGAAATAATAGCGGAAACAACTTGTTGCTAGCATCTAAATTTCTCGGAACGCAGAGTGAATCGCTTTCCAGAGCCGCGGGATGACGTACTCGCAGCGTCGGTTGACACAGCCAACATTTACCGTAGCTAGCGTTTCCGCTATAGTGATAACTGGCATTCTCCCTTTCTTGCTACGCGGCGAATTGAGAAATGTGCTTTCACCCTTTAAAATCGTCGTACTGATCAGTGCACCCAAGTTCCACAATATTGGCCAATAGTATTCCACCGCTAATTTTGTAAGAATAAACTGCAGTTTATGTGTTATGCCAGCGCACCATGAAGGATGATTCTGCCATACGGTAACACTAGGTAAGAGGTTTACTCGCGCTAAACCAGCACATCTGTGGCAGAAAGTGTCCGTTTGATGTACCGCCCAGTCACACAAACATGAGTTCTGTCTGGTATTGGGTTCGAGGGCGCGGGAAAGCTTTTCTCATCTGCGCAAGACGGAATCATCATTGTACGGTGGTTCTAGGAGTTCTGTTGTAAAATAGGGCCACGTTATGGGCACTGCGATACTTGGCAAGCCTTTGCGTACCTCTGATGCGTCCGCCCTTGAACTCTTTCTTGTACGTCCTTCTTTCTATCACTATAGGGTTTTCGGTTCAGCGCCTTCTGAGAAAGTTACAGCTCACAATTTTTCTAAAGAGGCAAAAAGCGAATTGCGCAAAAGGGCTCACGTTCGTAGCACTTACCATGTCATCATGTCTGTCGCAAAAGACGTGACAGTGAGGACATGGCGGACTACATAAATCAGCGTGAATAAAAGCTACCATTTCAGATACGAAGCAGCTCTTTGACTACCCTGTGTAACGCTGTCCCTCCGTACCCACAAGCCCGAGGCAACGCGCTTCCCTCGGCGCAGGTGTGGGAGCGGTGCCAAGTAGGTCATGCCGCGTTGACTTCACGCTCCCCTCGCACGCTTCCCTCGCAGGTGCGCGCGTACGTCATTCTCTCCCTCACCCGCCGGAGCGCCCGCAGCTGCCGGCTCCGACGCCCGCTCGCCTCCCGTGTCCGTGTTCCAAACAAACGTTTACACCAGTAAACGCTACACCGAGTTTCGCTTCAAACCGTTCTTCCAGCACCAGCGTTAGCGTCGTTCAGCCCCTGACGCCACCCGTGCGTAACGCTGCTCCTTCGGATCCCATCAGGGTTCCCTTCGGGGAGATGGTCCAATTTTTTTTTGTGTTTCGAGATCCTTAGGCTGCTATTGCAATCGCTGTTCTGCCTGCGTATATTCGAATGAATTACGCATGGTAGCGCCTCTGCTTTGCTTCCATTCTTTCGCAGCACATAAAAGCCCCATGCGTCTCCTGAAGTTTAACACTTACGGCGTCAGCTACAAACACACGATGATGTTTAAACGCTGGTGGATGGCTCGTGTGGTGGCGACGTTGCTAGCAAAAATGGCTTCGTCACAGAGCAACGCATGCGACGAGGCATCCGACGAGAGCAGTGTGTTATGTTATTGCTAGAATTTGCAATTTGTTTGGTATAAAATGGTTTGCATAAGTAGCTTATTACCGCTAGCATTCCATCTACTCAAAATATGCTCGCTTTCATGTAGAACTCCTGGAGTCAGCGCTGATGCAACATGGAATATGACACACTGTCCAACCTTCGGAGCATCCACTTCTACGGGTGCGTATGTGCGAGCGTTTTACGACAATTGTAATTTAACTAGGGTGCGTTTCAACTTTTTTTGTGTGCTTTAGGAAAGTGGCGTCGTGGAGGCAACACTAGCGCTCAAAGACAGAATCAACGAATACATTTGTGGTAACGACAGCCAGCCTAAATACGAGAAATTGTGAGCATCGAAGCAAGTTTATAGGACCAGCAGTTGAAACCGCGGCAACTGAACCACAGAGTAGCTCATCAACGGTGCTTTATTTTCTCAACATTTCGCCTGTGCTTTTTGATATTTTTTTTTCACCAGCCCCCAGAACAAAGACAACTTGTTTTTGCTTGGGGCAATAACTGACATGCAGCGTTGTGTATATAAGCGGCGGAGCGCGCATTCGTAATTTAGTCAAGGGCGTCTTTACTTGGCTTTTGCGCAGTGGGGGTGCGGACTTCTCTTCACCTCGTCTTCACCAGTTACGCAATCGCACGACCGCTCCTCAAAGACCCCTTGACAGCGTACTTTAGCTACCACAAAGCAGTCATCCTCTCCGTCCAATACAACGACGGCACCAACCAATAAAGACAGACTTTAACTTTACACTCCTTGCCTTCGCTTCTCCTTCATTCAATAAATAAGAATAATAAAGACGAAATAACATTTCGGCATTCACAAACCATACCCAATTACGCAAAGTACACGCGATACCCCCACCACTCTGCGACGCATTCACTCGAGTTCCCCCCGTGGGAAGATGCGGGCGTAAATTTTTTTTAAGGATCCGTTCATCGGTTCTAGCATTGTTCTCTTCATCGGCTCTAGTATGCCAAGGTGTTCTTGAAATGTAAACAAACAACTCTTCTGATTTCAGGGCATGCAGCCATGACACAGTCGGGAGGCACGGATTTCTCGCATCCTGTGCACAGCGGCAACGTTCCTTACGCAGCGCCAAGTACAAGCCACGCCGGAGTGGAAGCAGCAGGAGCCACCTTCGGGAGTTATATGGAGTGAGCGGAAGGTTTTACCAGTTTGCTTTGAATGACTCCCTCGAGAGAGCAGAAAGACGCGATACACATATTGATAGGCCGGTACCTAGTGATAATGGTACACATAATGCTACATAAAGATAAACTGATGTACATAATTATAGACATAATGATGTGCCGACAACGCTCACGCCCTGCCTGAACGCAATGGCTGCAGCATCGCAGCGAACATTTTTCGCAACAGAATTTAACAAATATATGTAAACACCGCAATTATTCCTTATTATTGCTGCATTCTAAGCTAGCTTCAATCATATTTATTCTGAGCCGGTTTCGGCCAATAGCATATTTATTTTTGACCATAGTTGACCGCTTCCTTTAACGTGACCTGCATCAGAAAACGTCGACCAGCCCGAGCGCAATAACCTGCTTCGCGCTGTCATTCCGCTACCTGGGTGGTATATGTAGGGTGATGCTTGTTCCAGAGTTTCTGCGTGATTAGCTACAAGTGAAACTACCAAGTGCTCGCTTTGTGATAACGAGCAATGTGTTGAAAAGTCTTGTCAGTGTGCGTGCGAGGACATGAAGTAAGTGATTTAAAGCATAGAGCGTGATCTTGGCGACTGGCACAAAAATTCGTTAATCGAGTGTCAGGTTACAGGGAAGATTTGGCCTGGAGACGATGAAACGAACTGCCTCTGTGTCATTTGGCGGCTCATAGAGCGCTTCAAATCCTGCAATGTAACGTCTTCTATGCTGAGTCGTTCATTGATTGTCGCCATTACGCACGTGTGCCCCTTCTGGTGAAGAGATTTCTTTCGAAAAGTAAGGCCAGTTTCACCGTGAAAAAAAAAACAAAAAAACGAACTGCAATATGGGGGATGACTGTGGCAGCGAACTGTGTCATTTCATGACAAAACGACATGTTGTTCAGCTAGTCGGTTCATTTCTTGAAGGAATAGTAATGGCGCTAAATCGACGTGACACAGAGAAGACAAAACGTGCACTGGTGCTAGTGTGTGTTTTGTCTTTTATGTCCGGTCCATTTAGCGCCATAACTATTCCTTCGAGTCATGACAAAGAGTTTGCTTCTTGGCAACTTTTGGGATGTAAATGCAAGCACAGAATTCCTGTGATTGTGAGAGTATTCCGGACACGGCCTCACGCATGCGCATGAGTACTTCCGCAACTTTATTTTAAGTGTCACTTTTCCCAATAATCTTTCAGCTGATAAGTCAGCACTCTCCATTTGTGTTTCTTGGTGGTTTTGTCCGCGTTCCCGATTACCTCTCTCTTTTGATTTGTGCCCGTCGTGTTTTTGTGATGGTGAGGGTCGGTACCCCTAGTATCAAAGAACGTCGCTGAATCGAAGGGAATAACAAAACAAACGCATTGAGGAGCCCCAGCAAGTAGGTGCATATAGTATGAAAGATGAGTTATATAGTGTTAAGGAAATTACACACGCATTTTCACAGCGAGAGGTGTGGTTATACTCTGCCTAATGTTTTCCTGTGTGCGAGTTACCAAGCGTTGCCAGCATTATTTTTCGAAGAAGAATGGACGCCTTATCATGATAATTCGTGCTGCATGCTGGCAAAAAGAATTGCATTGTGTGTCCTTCGTGCGAAATATGCCAAAGAACACTAGGGCTTTGACTAATTGTTATGAGACGGCTATTTGGCAACACGAGTCATGTTTGAACCCACTCACGTCTCTTTGTCTCTGTACAGTCCATAGACGCATGAAGAGCTTATAGAAGACCGGCGACCCCTGCCATCATATACAATGGTTTCCGAAGCGATTTACCCACACGCAGCAAACCTAAATTATTGCTGGACATCGACACCGCACACGAATCCCTGGTGATTATCCATTGAACGTTACCTTGTAACACCCCACCTGAATGCGCGATTACTGCGTAAACGCCATTGAAATCATTCTCTTTAGACACGACTTCTCCATGCGTCGAGACCACAAGAAAAAACATGCCTGCACCACGTCGGAATAAACATTTACTGCATCAACAATACTTCAAACGCAAGCCTAAATTATCTGACTGCCCATTACACCCTCTATGTGACGTCCCCAACCGCCTGCAACAAATTCTGCGTGAGGAAGAGAAAATTAGCATCCACACATTTGTAGCACAAGGCTACAAGAAAATCCATGCAGATTTCTTAGAAATGAAAGCTTCGTAGTTGCCGAAAAATTCGTCCTGCTCCGGGGTTCGAAACCGGGACCAACGCCTGTCCGGGGTGCTCGCTCTGGCAATTGAGCTAACCAGCAGGCTGCCGACTGAGAGCGAGGGCGAATCCATCGAGAACTCGAAGACCATGGGCGTGAATAAATGGCAAATGAGTTATGCGGAAACCCGTAAGGTGTAGGAACTTTTGAGAAAGAGAAAATTAGCATCCACCTGATTTGTAGCACAAGGCTACTAGAAAATACATACAGATTTCTAAGAAATGAGAGATCTGTATTGTGAAGTTCTGTGTGACTGCAGTCGCTACGCTTCGTAGAGACAGTCCTTGCAGCAGGCGTTACACCTTCAACAGGACTTGAGCATGCAACTGCGGCGCACTCTCGGCCCGTGGCCAAGTGCCACGTCATGAAAGCGCTGTTGACGTTAATTCGGGCCACGGGCCCGAACTAACTCTCTCTCTTTCTCTGTGACGCGTGGCGAAGTGGAAGTGACAAGCGAAGAAAAGACGGACACCAACAGCCACTTACTACTGAAACTTCGATCATATATGTGCAGATACATATATAGAGGCCAAGTCCACTAGACTCAATTTCGCATGCACACACGCACAGAGACTAACAACACCCACAGGCGCACAGGCACAGATGCACACAGGGACAGACGTACTCGCACAGAGGCACAGGCATGCAAGCACGTAGGCATGCAGGCACGTAGGCATGCAGGCACACAAGCATACAGGAACGCATGCATACATACACACTAGCAAAGACACACACTGGCGCACACACACACACACACGAAATGGCCGCGTATCGGCTTGTTTCGCTGTAGATTACGGTGAAAGACGACAGTGTTCGGCCACTCCTGACGCGCAACGCCATCTCTGCTCCCCCTTTCCGGTCTTCCCCTCCACTCCCTCTCCTCCCCTAAAGGATGCCATGGAAATTTTCATGAATTCAATTCAAATTTCCTGCGCTCACCCTGCGTCGCAATTTATTGTGCGGCGGCGGCGGCATGCACAGGCTGGGCCCTGGGGACTTCGGCCACGCCGCTACGGCGCACAGCTCTACCCTGCAGCAAATCGTGTGCTGTATTTTCCACCCAGTGGCGGTGCCGTACGGACACTGCCCTTGCTTTCTCAACACAGGATGTGATAGGAAGCGAGTGCGATGACTTCGCGATGTCGGTCTCTCCGCGGAGGCGAGCACGCACGGAGGCTAGCGGCCGAGAAAGGGCAGGAGAGAAGAACAGGTGGGTGGTTGTGTGGCCACGCGAATTAAATGAACGATACGGGCCATGGCCATGTACATGGACATGGCCCAAAACAACCTGAGGCTTACTTTCCGCTGCGTGATGTCGACGTCGAAGACCCCGTCCCCCAGCGTTTGTTTTGTGGTTGGTGGTCATGGCCCGTTTGAAACAGCCGGCCGGTTTAATCTCGTGGCGCACTGAGACAGACAGACAGACAGACAGACAGACAGACAGACAGACAGACAGTTCTTCGCGTTTCGGTAACACAGGAAAGACTATCCTCTTTATTAATTATTCTACCGAACACGGTTATGGGAGCTGTTCGCGATAGCTGTGTTTGGTGGTGCGCCGGAGGTGCAACCTCCACGTAGAAGGACCGCTTCAGACGTAACGTGGTGGGGGCGAGAGGTTCCGCACTCGGGCGCAAGAGAAAAGACAAGGATGGCGCAAGGATCGTTTACGTGAGGCAGAAGCTACACCGACCTAACCGTAAGGTGCGTGAATGTTCCTGTTTAAGGAACACGAGTTAAATATCGGGAAGTAACTGACGCATTACCCTGATCACGTCAGCTTCTACGAGGGTGAGGCGTTATTTCGGCATTTTCCAAAGCCATCGTTCAAGGCTTCTCGCATTTAGCGTTGCGAAAACCGTATGTTCACAACACTTGTTGCTGGCGCACGCACTTTCGCAAGCATCTACGATATCAGCGATAAGCTATTGAGCCGAAACAATTCTTTACTCTGCTTGCTGTTTTTTTGTCGCAGTCTTCCTGGTGCCAGCGGGGGATCGCCAAGCGAACTGCAAGGAACCATGGCCAGCAGTGCAGCTCTCGCGTGCCACATTTGCGCTTTTGCTTTCGAAAGGGCTGGTGACCTTCGACAACATATAAGCGACCACACGGCCGGAAAACACTACCTATGTAGCGTCTGTGGTTCGCTGTTGTATACACCTTCTCGTCTAGAACAGCATTTGCGTATGCACACCGGTGACAGCCCATTTGAGTGCACCTCGTGCCGCGTTGGCTTTACACAACTAGGCAACTTGACTAGACACTTGAAAGAGCGTCATGAAAAGCAAAAGGCCTTTACTTGCAATGCCTGCGGGTCTGATTTCGCAAGGAAGGGAACTTTAAAACGTCACATTGCCAAGTGCGACAAAATGAACGCGACCTCTGCACCAGTGTAGAACAACCTTTCGCTAGAAGCCAACAAGGCCGCGCTTCTTTTGGCACAGCTTATTGTTTAAGGGCCAACGATCCAGCGAAGTACTAGCACTATGACAAGCATTACGTGCGCTTATTTTACCCATTTTGACTACAGCTGCAGAATGGCTGCGAGAAAGAGCGGGTTGTCCTGGTTGCCCCTGGAGTTAGTCTATATGTAACCTGTTTTGCAATTTCTTGTAACAAATAGGATGTTTTGAGGTTCCTCCTGCAACGACGGTGATTTGTTTTTGCGGCCGAGATAAAATTTTGACAGCAGATTCAAAGAGCACAAGGATTGAGCAAAGGGCACTAGGATTGAGCGATTTACTCGAATCTCAGAGTGTTAACCATGCAACAGCAATACACACAGCACCTCCACAGTCGGTGGTTGCTTTTACATACAGTTTCAGCAACATGGGTCAGTTTCATCATTGTGGCCGCATTACAATCAAGACAAAATGGAAGCATGATCGCGAAGCATCCTTTGCTAGGCCAGCATAGCATTCCACTCGGAATGAATGTGAGCTCCTTCGCTATCGCGTTTGCATTTTTTGAGGAATCGCATAAACGTTCTTCTAATAGACCACCATATACACGTGTGACGCCATAACACAGAGACGGGCCGTGATTCAGGTGTCATACATTTATTCTAATACACGCGCACTTCCTTTTCCTCGGCTTCTCCTACCATCGCCTTGTTCATGCGTCACACTAGTCCCCCTCCCCTCGAGAAAGTCTCAGTTCAGAAGAGGCAAAATAACGCCGCAGTTTGCTAACATGCACAATGTCAGAGTTTCTGCTTAAGGGCAACACAGAGCGGTTGATGTCATAGTTCACCATGCGTAGAATCTTGTAGGGCCCTTCCATGACAGAACTCAGTTTGCCGTAGTTAGGATGCAACGATGTCTCGAAAAGGACAAGATCACCAACTTGAAACTCAATCGAGAGAAATTTTTCATCGTAGATGACTGTTCTTATTGTGGTAGGCGATAGAATTGCTAACCGCAGCTTTTCGTGCTTGTTCAACAATTTCTTCTCGTTGTTCCAGTATAGTTGGGTAAGATGGAATTCCATACATGAGGAAGGAATGTGCGTAGCCGGTAACTTCGTGGGGAGTTCTATTGTATTCGTCTATTACATCCGAGAGCAGCTTAGTCCAACACTTTTGTGGCTCGTCATTGATCTTGCATTTAAGTCTGGTTACAATGGTCTGGTTTGTCCGCTCATTCATACCATTGCATTGCGGATGATGGGATGAGGTGAAGAGTTGGTGTATTCGTTATGCTTTAAAAACTGTTTATATTTTCCTGCAGTGACTCCTGTTCCACGATCTGAAAGGAACTTTCGTGGTTTTCCGGCAGCAAACATGGTTTTGAAGCATGAGATGTAGGCATCGCTGTTTTCACTTTTATGCGCGAACGCCTCCACGTAGCGAGTAGCATGGTCTATAACCAAGTGTATAAACCTTTTTGATGAGCCATATCCAGCAAATCCTCCAATGGTGTCCATTACAAAGACATCAAAAGGTTCTTCAGCTGGAGGTAGTGATTCAAGTGTTCCATACTTCTTTGTTTTCGTTTTCTTGCATCGCTGACATGTCGCAATGACGAATGTAGGCAGAAACATCGGCTACCATATCCGGTCAATAGTATTGCGGAGACAGGAGTGATAGTGTCTCCTTCACTCCGCATGCCCGAAATGTTCATGTGCGTTCTTAAGAATGGTTGGGCGTAGTTCATGGGGCACATATATCTTCCTTAGTCCTTTTCTTTTGACGATGACTGTGTTGTTGTCCAGTGAATACGTTTACTTTGGGCGCTCATTGCTGCATCGTTGAAGTTCGTCGTGTGAAGGAAGTGGAACTATTGGGGCCCTGGAAAGTGCATCTGCTTCGACGTTGCTTAAACCCTTTTGATGTTTGATGTTTACTTCATACATAGACAGCTTAGAGACAAGCGGAATAGGTGACCTTGAGGATTCTTAATATTCAACCACTGGAGTGCTGCGTGATCCGTTACAACAGTGACTGGCTTTCCATGAAGGTAGCAATGCCATTTATCAATGGCATCAATAATGGCAAGACATTCTCTTTCTGGAATAGCATAACGCACATCGGGCTTGAGTAGTTTGCGGGAATAATAGGCAATGGGATGTACTTGCCTTTGTCGTCAGGCTGTTTCAGCACTGCACCAATGCCTTCGCCAGATTCGTGACAGTACACAGTACACAGCCTCGAAGGATCGTGCATACGAAGCACTGGTTCTTCAGTTATCCGCTGCTTCAATTCCCGAAAGGCTAGTTCGCATGCTTCTGTCCATGTCCACTTGCTACCTTTGTGCAGCACTTTCGCGAGTGGAAGAGCGACATCGCTTAAATGAGAGATGTACTGACGATAAGTGTTTACTGTGCCCAGGAAACGCTGGAGGTCTTTCTCTCGTTTAGGTGTCGGAAATTTATGTATTGCAGCCACGTTACTTTGTTCAGGTGTCACTATTTCTTGTGAAATCTTGTGGCCCAAGTACTCAATGGTGGATCTTGCAAATTGGCACTTCTTTCGTTTTAATGTTACGTTCTCAGCTTTAAGAGCTTTCAATAGTGCCTTGAGGTGTTGTATATGATCGTCAAATGTCTGAGTATACGACGACGTCGTCGAAATAATTGTTCACATTAGCGAGCTGATGTTTGTCTATGAGGGATTTCATGGCTCTTTCAAATGTAGCCGGAGCGTTCTTTAACCCGAATGGCATTACCAACCACTCATAATGACCGTTAGTCGTGACGAACGCAGTTTTCTGAACGTCGTCGGGATGCATTCGGACATGCCAGTATCGCGATGTTACATCCAACGTAGCGAAAAACTCCGCCTTTCCCAAGTGGTCAAGGACATAATCTACACGCGGAATCGGTTGGTAGTCGGGTACAGTTACGGCATTAAGTTTTCGGTAGTCAATACACAAACGAGTACGTCCTTCGCCTTTTTTTTCCGCAAGGATGACAGGTGCAGCGCACGGCGACAACGAAGGTCTTACAACACCTTGCTTAATGAGGGCGTCAACTTTTTGTTCATCTCCATGCAGGTGCCACTGACTCTGACAATGTGCTATATGTGCACCCCTCTCTCTCTCTTCCTCTTTCCTTTCACCTTTTAATCTCCCCCGTCCCCTTCCCCTCGTGCAGGGTAGCATACCGGTTGTCCTACACTGGTTAACCTCCCTGCCTTTCCCTATCTATTTTTTCCTTCCTTCTTACGCTTTGTCTGCCTATGAACATCTGTATGGAGCTCGATGGATAGGGACAGCACTCGTAAGTGTGATCCTATGCTGCTCAGTAGTGATGCATCCAATATCTGTCTGGGATTTAGAGAAGATATCGTCATATTCGTTTAAAAGAGTGTTCAGCACCGCAGATTCATGCTCTGACAAGTTTTCCGAAGTCAGGGTCCTCAACTGCGGGGCTTTAATGGTTTTCTTTTCATTACGATTCGGTAGGTTCAAAATATCAGGCCCTTGTGTCACTGATTTGCTTTCCAAATTTACAGAAATATTGAGGTAAGAAGCGCTGTCTAGGCCAAGAATCAATTGCGTTATCATGCCTCGCAGAACGTGTGCATAAACTTTCTTTGTGACATTCCCAATTCTCAACTGAATGCTTACGCCACCCAAAGTTCGAATGCTTGAAGTAACTTCCTGTACCGTGATGCTGGAGTCTCTCATCAACTCAAGTTTGAGCTGCTTGTACACATCCTCATTGATACAAGTAATTGCTGCTCCTTTATCAAGAATTGCAGATACTGGTCTTCCGTTGATGAGGGCATTGAAGTGTATTAATGAAACTCTGGGTCGCTCTCCTCGTTTCCCGGTCCAGTCTCAATAGCGGACATATTGCCACGGCGCGGACATTTGTTGTGCCAATGAAACTGTGGTGGCAAACCTGCAGCGGAGCTACATTCGCTTTGCGGAGCTAGCGGACGAGAAGTTAATGTTGACTGCTGCGGTCTGCTGAAGAGACGTGGAGCTTTTGATGTAGCACTAACATTACGAGCAAAGGAAACTCCTCTCACCCGTCATAAGGATGTCTCGACCAGCAGCGGCGAGCCACTCTGACGACGTTTGCAAAGACAGTCCGGCGAGCGCCAGATCCACATCAGGAGGAACACCGTCAGTCAGTCCAGAAATGATGTGGCACTCTTTAAGGTCTGCAAAAGAGCCCAGCAAAAGAGCTTTTTTTCTTCCTAGTATTCCTTGATGGTCAGCCCTCCTTTCAGCCGGTAGTGAAGGAAGAGACGGAAGGCATCTCCGTCAGTCGTAGCAAAGTGGTTTTGCATATCGCGCCTTATATCGTCCCAGGTCTCGACGTTGCTGAAGATCTCTGTCAGGCACCACTTGAACGCTTCCCCTTCGATGTATTCGCTGAAGTGACTGAACCGATCGCGGTGTGTCCACGATGCCTCGAACGCCTTCATGTCGAAGATTTGAGGCGACTTGTCGATGGGACGTCTTCTTGTGTTCCTTTGTAGTTCGGTATGTTGAGCGGAGGCTTTGGCCTAGCCATGGCAGGTTGATGAGGTCGATCCTGCCTACTTGTGTGATGCTATAACACAGAGACGGGCCGTGATTCAGGTGCGATGCATTTATTCTAATGCACGCGCACTTCCTCTTCCTCGGCTTCTCCTACCATCGCCTTGTTCATGCGTCATATATATATATATATATATATATATATATATATATATATATATGACGCATCAAGCAAGGAATGGCAAGAGGAGACGAGGAAGGAGAGCGGGCGCATCCATGGCACAACCACGGCTCTCGTTTCTAGCATCACACACACAAATATATATATATACATATACATATACCTAGCACCCAGGGAAGCCGTTATACGAGATATTGCAAAGTGATACGGTCCTACTACGCTACGACGCACGTTTTTATAGAGGTTAGTAAACCGGTACTCGATCAGCATAAGGTATAAGATGCAACACTTGTTTGACTAAAGTTTTCGTTTGGGCAATGCCATAACCCATGCATAATAAAAATCTAGAAGTTCTTGTGAGCATGTATATATCGGGAAACGAGGAACGCGAAGTGCAGAGCCGCACTTTGCAGAAGTGTTCGATGACGCCCTCGCGGCAACCATGGACAACAAACATGTACTGTAAATGGCAGTCTCAGTGTAGCGATCGCTGGCGCTCCTACTTTCTTGTAACACTGCCCTCTGAAGTTGCGGTCGTTGCCGAGAGTGCTCAATGTAGATAATTTCTCTCAAACATATTCTATCATTCTTTATTCAAGCAATGCAACACAACCTGCAAAATTATTCCAAGTAAATATAGTCATGTAAAATTCATCTCATTAAAAGAATTGCGATCATTTCTAATTATAAGCTGATATTCTCGATGTTTCGAAATGTGTGTTTTTGTGGTGTTTCCATTCTCTGTTTGTAGGTCTCCTTGCCAAATAGTTTGTATAATAAAAAAACATATGCCTAGAAAATAACGTTTGTACAATTCTGTGCTGAGCTTTTTGCACATTCTATGATGGATGTCATACATCGCAAGAAATAATTTTACATGTTTTCTTATGACATTTGCTTCTTTTGTGTTGCACTCTTTCCTTGCTTGTTTTCTATTTGTCATGTTTGCAGCTATATTGCATGGTTGATTGATTGATTTGTGGGGTTTAACGTCCCAAAACCAGCTCTGATTATGAGAGACGCCGTAGTGGAGGGCTCCGGAAATTTCGACCACCTGGGGTTCTTTAACGTGCACTGACATCGCACAGCACACGGGCCTCAACATTTCGCCTCCATCGAAATGCAGCCGCCGCGGCCGGGATTCGATCCCGCGACCCTCGGATCAGCAGCCGAGTACCATAACCACTAGACCACCGTGGCGGGGCATATTGCATGGTACTTTCCGTATAAGGATGTATTATGTAGTTATTATGTACGCACTTTTATTATAAGGTGGTTTGGTATTTTGAAGTAGCGTACAGCCGCCAGCGTCATTATCATCGCTTGCCACCACCGCCCTGACCGCGGCGCGCCACTCGCGAAGCTCATGCAGCGTGCCTCGACGTCGGAAGCCACGAAGAGACGTGACCACGCCCTCGGTGTCGCTGGACGCTGCAGCGCGGCGCTTCGCTCTGCCTGTGCACTTCTCCGCCTCTTAGATATTTGTTAAATATCCATCCCACGGCATAGGCTACGTCGGCCGCCGTCACGGCTATCCCCTTCTTCTATGCTATGCTACGTTTCATTTCTTGGTGTGCCGCCCATTTTATGTAAACAGTGTTGTTTTATAAGAAGAATCCGGACACCGACCAAATGACTCAAAAGAACGAATGTATTGACGTTTCGGCTGCAGTGAAGACTTATCTCGGTAACTAGTGCAAATATGAATGGTGCGTCGTACAGAAGTGGTATATTGCAAACCGATAGGACACAGATACTTTGTGCCTGGTGGAGGTTCATCCATGTGTGATTCTTGAGGTGAACCACTTGGTGTGGTTCATTTCCTTCTGCAACGGACTCCACTGGAAATTCAGACGAAAAAAGCATTTTTCTCTACCATTCCAGGAGCACCTCCGCTGCTTCTATGTTTAGCTTTAGTTTAGGAACCGCCTCTTAAATTCGAATGAGTCCTCGCCTTTTTAAAAGATATAACCGCTTTCCCGGTACTTTATCCAGGCGACCTGTAACACGGCCTCCCAAGGGTAGGCCGCTGCTGCGGTGTTATCAAAGAAAGCACTTTCCACCCAGTCCATCGGCTCAACGACCATGGCGAGGGATTCACGCTGCATAACTAGTCTAGTTTTTTAGAATCGTGACCACTAACCATGCATTGAACACGCGCAGACCATCGCACCAGCATAAGTCGTCATTTTATATTATATATTTTTACGCCTCCACATAGCGATTTGATTTTAGGGTTATATGCAACCACATCCCACCCTATCATCGAACACCATTGATGACTGGTGTTATTTGTCCGCATTTGCAATTGGCACCAAGAAACGTCAGACACTAATCGATCAATCAACTATTTGCAACGGGTGTGAAGTCCCCCACTATCATGCTTTCTATTTAGAATATGATCACCGTTCTTTTGATAGACCACTGTTATACACCTTCGCCCCATATCTACGAAACTCAAAAGTAGAGAGATGAAGTATGAAAATTAACTTTACAGTATTGTAAGACGCCGATAGATGTCAATTTGTCACTTTTTCCTGGAAAATGGAGATCACTTCTACTAAGGAATATTTAAGGCCGACTGAATACTGAGCTGGGTGGCGCAGGTGTACCCGCCCCAGTATCAAGGGGACGGTCAAAACATCCATGTTTCGTCACCAGCTATCGTGTCAATTCTTCTTGATTTACTGAGGTCAAGCAGAATTTTCGTATCAACTGTTCCTCTCGCTTGGAAGTCCTGTGTCCGAATGAAGTTCCGACCTGTATTTGACTAAATTTCTTTTGATTTCAATCATATTGCAACGAGGCTATGCAGTGGGGAACGAAGCAGACACAACCGACGAAGACGAAGCTTGCTGATTGTCTCGCGCTCTGGCTCCATCTTGTATGCCCACCTTCGGCCCTTTGTACATATCCTGTCAATATATTGTCAAGCGTCTTTTCTCCCGTAATAATATCACCTTCTTCTTCACAGTTGGCACATGAAATTTGGAACTAATAGGGGCATTCACTGATGATTATTTCTTCTCATCTTCCAATCTATCTTAAGCGTTATTTAAAAATAAAGGAATACGGCAAGCCACTTTGGAAGCGCAACAAAGCTTGGTTTTGCTTATTGCAAACACGTTCTACAGGACCTACACTGTAAGAGGACAGTTTGATTAGATTTTCTCACGCGCTCATAACAGAAGTTTGATGTTCGAATGACCTTCAAACGTTGCTGATATCAAGCCTCACGTTATGAATAGACGGAATGGCAACTTGTACGATGCGTTAAATATTGTGACCTCTGAACAGTTGTCGCACCGAAAACTTGTTCTTACAATTATCCATTATCCCACGTCCAATTGGCAACCGCTTTCTCACTTGCCTTTTACCATGGTGAGAAGCTTGGCTCCGCACATTCTTGCATGTTTTATAGAGAACAAAATAACACCACTCCAAGGGACCTATCTATCTCACCCCACGCATTTATGATGCACTCGGAAATTTACAGCCTGCATATTTTTGCTAAACCTCTGAGTTCTGTTGTTGATACCTACAAAAGCCCCAGTATCAATGGCACGAAATAAAGATTTGGAAGTTGAGCGTATGCATGGATTCTCAACTGTGCTGTTGTTATTTTCTTACGAGTATCCTGCTTGCACCAGATTGCAGTTATGTAACATCAACTCGCCCCATCAGCAGCCCTTATGATGGATGAGCGTATATGAGTATTCAGCCCTTCAATAAGCCTGCGTTCCTACTGAGCCGTTCAGCTGTAGCGCCTACAGCGGCTTTCGTAATTATACAATTGGATCAGAATGAGGCACACGGTAGAACTGCTGACTGGCAAAGAGCGGTACAGCCGCAGCACTCGAGGCTTAACGCAATCAACCTTTAGGAACCTGCATCAAAAGGATATCGGTGCACACCCGCGATAGGGGACGAAGAGAAATTTATTTCGATTATCACGTTTACCGCACGCTCAAGCAGCGTAGTGTTAGGCCACTGTGGAAGCTGAGCTGAAGTGCAAGAGTGAAAAACCAGATATAGCAGCATACGTGGGGTAGAAAATATCATGCATCTCGATAACGTGACAGACGGTAGTCATGTGAAATTGTGGGGCAAAGCATCCAAAGGTGCGCATGCTCTTTCATGTTTTCATGAGAAGCAGTAGTACATTCGGCTCAGAGTGCACAACTGCACTGCAGCACGGTGCTCACAGATGTTACAGTCCGCCCGCGCCTTAGTTGCCGTGCTCCGTGCTTTGGAACGGCGTACCTAGGGGGCAAACGAATATGGGCGACGTGGAAACATGTGGGCAACGTCTTTTGAGACTGGCCGGAAGTGTTCAAGGAACGGAGCATACAGAAGCGCCCGAAGACAGCGACAGGTGAGCTTTCGTTGAATGTTTTCCTTGAATTATGTTACCCATAGGCGCGCTGCTCTTCCGAATCAGCGAAGATTTTACCTTTTCGATTGAGCTTGATCTGGGGACGTAATGACAAATAGTTTAAGAATTTCAAAGGGAGTCATGCAGGACAGTTAGTGGTGTTACTGCGTGTAATGGCGCCATCTCGGCCGAGGGAGGAACATTCCTGAGGTAATATAGAGGTAATAACTGTTCTTTGTAGAGGGTAGCAGCCCTGCTAAATAAACACGCGCCTCAACGAAAGCTGTCGCAGATGTGGCGGAAGGGACCTGATCAGTTACCCTAGTTGCCTAAAGGCAGCCCTTCCTACGCATGCTCGAATAAGTTAAATGTGAGCACGCATCTGCTTAGATTGACCTCTTTCACGGCAGAAAATTAGCGTCCCGCATGTTTTGTGAAATTTAACCATCAAGCGTCAGGCACCCACGTTCGCTCATGATTCAACAGCACCACAAAACCGACTGATCGGTCCCGTGCTGCGGAGGCGTTGCCGGCAATGAATACCTTCGTTAAAAAATTCTACAAGCGAAAGTTTTCATTAATCAACGTTATCACACTATACTGTGGTCAGGCTGTAGGTATGGCACGCTGCACTGCACGACCAGAGGCAGGTTTTCGACGTCCGATGAGCCCATTTAACTGCCCCGCTTTGGTTCTCCGAGCGCACGTATTCGGTAAGCTGTCGTGCTTTTCGCAGCAGTTGCAGTCTACGAGCACGTTTGAAGCCTGATGATGGAATACACTAATGTGGTGGAACGCAAATTTGGAGACGCCATGTATAAATCACACTTAAGCTGGGTCATCTGCTCAGAAGTACCACGAATGCTTCTTCTGAATTTCTGGCACACCACTGTAGGTAACGCAAAGCGGAAATTCTACAGTTTCCTGTTCAGGCCAAGTCTCTTGTTCGCTTTATTCGTTGATTTCTATTTCTGTTTCATACCGCGCGCAACGAGGCGCAGAAAGGGCGGTGATTATAGATATTTCTGCTGGTAACCAGAAGGGCACCTCTCTAGGTATATCGGAAGCCTGCTCAGCTTTTCCAACAATGATCATTAAGTACCTTCAGGTGTACTTCATGGAACATACGTAGTGCGCAACTTTTGACTCTGATGGATGGATGGATGGATGGATGGAAAAACTTTATTGAGGTCCATTAGGTCGCGCTAGTTTTCTAGCGCGAAGCGGGCCGCTCCCACGTTGCGACAGAAAGGGATAGCCTTTCGGCCGCTTCGCGGGCCCGTTGGACTGCCCATAGCTGCTTTCAGAAAGTGGGACTGCGTAGAGCTGCGTCCCACCGCTCTTCAGTATTGTCCTTGTCGCTGTGTAACGCGGAGCAGCGCCAGAGCATGTGACTGAGATCGATGGAAGCGTTGCATTTATCGCATTTTGTACCAGTAGACAAGTCCGGATATATTTTGCTTATTAATAGCGGGTTCGGGTAGGTTCCTGTTTGTAAGAGCCTTAGCGTAATCGCCTGAGCTCTATTTAGTTTACCATGTGGAGGGGGGAAGACCCTGCGTCCTATGTAGAAGTGCTTTGTGAGCTCGTTATACGTCATCATCTGGTCCTTGAAGTCCGGAACCTCAGCATCGTGCTGCCTTGTAACTGCACTGTTGGCGAGTCCTCGTGCAGCGTTGTGGGCAGATTCGTTGAGGTTCGCGGGAGCACCCCTGATTCCCCCATATGTGCAGGAAACCAGATGACTGTGTGGGGTTTGACGACCTTTCCGTGGAGAATTGCCAGCGCCTCTCTAGAGATGACGCCTTTTGTGAATGCTCGGATGGCTGCCCTAGAATCATTGTGGATCGTAGATCTCTTTGGGTCTAAAATCGCCAATGCAATGGCTACTTGTTCTGCAATTTCTGGGTTTGTGGTGTACGTGGAAGCCGAGTTGACAACTTCACCTTTGCCGTTCAGAAGGACCGCTGTGAAGGCTCGTCTATTGGGTACGAAAGCGGCGTCGACGAATGAGCAGTCTTCGGGCTGACTCTTAGCTTGCTGCAGTAGGGCTTTGGCCCTGGCTTTCCTTCTGCCGACATTATAAATGGGGTGAACATTCCTTGGAATAGGCATCACTGTTATATTCTCCCGCAAATCTCGGGGAATTTCTCTGTAATTATTATCTATTGCTGCAATTTGTACGCCAATCCGCTTGAGTATGTCTCTTCCTGATCGTGTGGTAGTGAGTCTAACGTACTGAGCGCTTTCTTGTGCCTCTGCAATTTCCTCCAGTGTATTGTGCATTCCGAGCTGCATGAGTCTTTCATTTTCAGTGTACATAGGGAGACCAAGAGCTGCCTTGATTGTTTTCCTTAACAATGCATTGAGCTTGTCTCTTTCGGATCTCTGCCACTCGTGCATGGCTGCTACGTAGGCAAAGTGGCAGAGTGCAAAGGCGTGTACAAGTCTGACGACGTTGTCTTCCCCTAGTCCATGTCGGCGGTTAGTCACTCTTTTTATTAGCCTGATCGCGTTGTCCACTTTCTCAGCGATACGAAGCATTGTTTGATTATTGGACCCGTTGGCTTCTATCACCATGCCCAGGACGCGGATGCAGTCCACCCTTAGGATAACGCTCCCGCTCCTGGTATAGAGCGTTATGTCGTTTTCTCCAGGAGGAATCCATCCTCTAGGTTTGCGGCCAGCATTTATTTCTGGATGCGCCACAATCAGATTGGTATTTCGCATGATAAATGGGTTCGCTTCGTTTTTTCTTTAGCCAGGAAAACGCATGCGCTGCTCTGAGCACACCTTCTGAGCGCAGCTGGGCAGAAGCATCAGACGCCGCGTATGAAAAGCATGATGAAAGGACACCTCCTGCTTTTGACGACAAAGACCCAATGCCGAGCACAAGCCATATAAATGCTGAATATGAACTACTTTTAACTGCCCGTTTCTGGAATAAACATAGAACAGATCGCGCTATATTTTCATTTTTTCACACCGTGAAGCTGCCACTTTAGAAGGTAATTTAGGGCTCCATATTGAAAACTTTTCTTTTTCACTGTCTGCGGTGGCTTTCCGTATAAGCTCTGAACTGCTGACCTTAATAATACCGGTGCAGTGGCTGTCCTGGCTGGCAGCCATTCGACACATGAACATAAGAAACATCCACATATGCTTATTTGTGCGAACGGAAGAATCCAGGTTTGTAAATTCGACTACCACGAAGTGTCTGTTAATATCTGGGCAGTTTTGCGAGTAAAATTTCACTGCCTTTCCAATTTCCTTCCAAGCATTTCTGGGTATCTGCAGAACACACGACGTCTCCGGAGAATCAGTAAATTTTATAACACACCTTTTCAACATGAAAGGGATCGATGCAGAGGCCCACCATGACCCCATACGTCAATAAATAACGCATATGATGCAGTAAATTAAGCATGTAAGAATTTCATCACTCTGCGTGTGTTTGCCTGCGGCACTCAACGAGCGGGCACAAATGTCCCGTGGAACGTTGTACCCTTTCCATTATCCGTATCATCCGCACCATGGGGTATGTGTGAGAAGGTTTTACGACGCTTGTCGAATAGGCATTTACGCCACAACATTACGGCCTTCGTAAGGCGGTGCAGTGGAGCAAATATGGCCAAAAAAAAAAGGCAATAAAGAGGGAACAAGCAGGCCAGGAATGTCAGCGGAATAAGAATCCGGAGAGATGCCACGTAATGCCGGACTCCGTGTTACGCAAAGCGGGGAGCGATAAAAATGGCTATTGCAAATCGTTTGGCAATTTCCAATGCGTTACGAGTAGGATCAGTGTCTTTGTGAAAATTGACCGGCTATGTGAATAACGGGCGCTCAACGGCCTCATCAACAGCACTGCTGTGTCTGCGCATGCAGGTCAGTGCACGCACCCCTATATGGTGCGCTAATATCTTAAGCATCGTTTTTTGCAGTATTTCTACGCGCTCGAGCAAAGCTTGACAAAAGCACAGCTGAGTGACAGTTGTACTACATGTCCATCACTTATTACATTCATTTAAAAGTCGGATTACATAAATAATATTTGGCAGTGACGTCCATAAACAGTCAGTTCTTAAGAATGCTAAACAGTACAGTATTAAAGCAGACAGATGTACTGACGGACACGCTTTCTGTCTAAGTATATAGCGATAAAGATTGATGTATAGATATGTATACACGTAGATATAAAGATGTATATATATACATGTACAACTGTTATAGCTGCTGAGGCTTGCAAAGAAAGGCTTCACACTTAGAAAACATAATGCTGTATGACATCTAGTTAATGAGAGGTGCCTTATTTTCCTAATATTTCCGCTCTGCTTTTCGATGTTTTGGTTCTTTCCACCAGCCCCACAGCACAAACACAAATTCTTTTTCCGCTTGGGGCAATAACTTAAATGTAGCATTGGGCTGAGAACAAGGGTACGCAGAGGGTAGCAGTGGATGGCAGGTCGAACAGAAGCCAACACGCCGATTGAAGCGAAACACAATACTAAACCTAAATGACGACAACATAAGTCCAAGAATAGTTATTTAAAATAGGCATTGTCAGTTGTGCGTCTTCTTTTTCGCTGCAACAAAAAGCAGTTAAACATTGAAAGTTGGGGATTGTGCTGGCGCTTAATGCAATTTGTCTATGGTGCACGACGCTAAGCGAATGAATGGCGAGAAATGCGCCTGCGCTTACAAAGGACTTTAGCAAACCTTTCTTTTGCGAAATATTGAAATTGCGACACTCCAGACTGTAGGCGTGAACGCTTCAAAGGGAGCCCTGTAGTCCGCTGGAAAGAGTAGCGGTTTATAGACAGCGACGATGAAAGGGCAAGGTGTTTCCCCTATAGAAGATAACCAGGCTTCTTCACAAAAATGTCTATTTAACTGCTGCACACCCATCCCGTTGGATGAAAACTTCAATGGCGCTATGTGGGGAAACGTACTGGTCAGGACAACACACATTACCCAATTTACCTAACCCATTTCCTCCCATCTTTTATCTTTCCATTTGTTGCACCCGTCTCATCTCCTCTCCTTCGGAGGACGGGGGAGTGTGTGCGAAGCTTCTAGAAACGAACGCTCGAGAACGCTCGAGAAGCTCTAGTTTTGTGGTTCGTTTTCACGGCCCGTTTGAAACGTCCCGGCGGTTTAAAAGTGTGAAACAGACACAGACGGAAAGATAGTTCTTCGCGTTTACGTAGCCAGGGAAAGACTATCGTTTGTTCTATTGAACACTGTGATGGTAGCACTTCCCGATAGCTGTGTTTGGTTTTGCGGCGGAGGCGTTGTGGCTATGTATAAGCGCCGGTTGAGAACGCGAAGCGATGAAAAGGAGAGGTTCCGGTTCTGGCACTCGGTCGCAGCAGGAAGAGACGAAGGGTGGTGCGCGGAGCGTTCACTTGAGGCACCTTGTTGGGGGAGCGAGCAGGCGGTCTACGAGCGTTCTGGAGGAGCGGTATCTCGTACAACACTGCGCACGCACATTTTATGCAGACAAAAGGGCGGGCTCCAAAAGGCACCACTGTTAGACACCGCTGTCTCGCCGAAGCTACATCGGCCAAACCGTCAGGTGTTCGAATCTTCCGGCTAAGGGAAAACGTTAGGACTCAGGTACTCGCATAATTCGGGCCGAGCATTACAGTTGTGAACCACACCTCACTGTATTTCCGTTAATCGCGAGGTACACGACGGGTACATGGTTTCAGCGATGTCTACATCAGCCATTCATGTTCGCAATAGATTTACATTCTGCGAGCCCGAGCTTGATGTGCACGAAACTATAGAGACGGCTATGAGAGCGCCAAGACGTAGGCCGACATACATACATACATACACACACACATACATACATACATACATACATACATACATACATACATACATACATACATACATACATACATACATACATACATACATACATGCATGCATGCATGCATGCATGCATGCATGCATACGTGGGACGGATGGATGGATGGAGTCATAACCGCAATAACGGTCGGTTACGTTTGCCGGTTGCGTAACGGTGAACGGCAAAAGAGCCCCTTCGCTGTCTTGACGGCTCTCGCGGCGTGCAACTCGCTTGAACTTTTTCAAAGCCATCGTTCACGGCCTGTCACACTCAGCATAAGGAAAACCGTTTGCCTACAAATCTTGCCAATGACACGCATCCTTGTGCAGCTACCTACGATGTCTCCGATAAGCTGCTAAGCCCAAATTACTCCTAAATATGCTCGCTGTCCCTCTGGTGCAGTTTTTCTGGTGCCAGCGGGGAAGCATCATGCGCACTGCAAAGAATCATCGACGCCAGAACACCTCTCGTGTGCCGCACTTGCGACTTCTATTTCGAAAGGGCCCTTGACCTTCTGCAATATATGAGCTACCACACTGCCGGAAAACGCTACCTCTGCAGCGTCTGCGGTTCGCTGTGGCCTACGCCTTCTACGCTACAACAGAATTTGCATAAACCCACCTACGTAAGGCCATTTCAGTGAACGTCGTGCACCAGAAGTTTTACAGAAGGATGGCATTTGACGAGGCACTTGAACAGTTTGAACAGTTGTTATGCAATGCAAACGCCATACAAATACAATGAGTGCGGGCCTGATTTCGCGACGCAGGAACAGGTAAACGAGCACAATGCCAAGTGCGACGAAATGAATGCGAATTCGGCACCAGTGTAGCGCCGCGTTTCCCTGGAAGCCAAGAAGGCCGCGCTTTTCCGGCACAACTTATGTTTCAATCGGCAACGATCCAGCCAAATACTAGCACTATGACAAGCATAACATGCGCTTATTTTACCCATTTTGACTACAGCTGCAGAATGGCTGCGAGAAAGAGCGGCTTGTCCTGGTCGTCCCTGGTCTTAGTGCAGGTAAACTGTTCTTTTTATTTTTTCCTAGTAAATACGGCATTTTTTAGTTCCTTCTGCAAGAAGGTTATTTGCTTTCCCGACAGAGATAGGATGCTGACAGCACATTCAAAGAGCACCAAGGATTGAGTGATTTAGTTGAATTTCGAAGTGTTAACCATGCAACTGCAATGCACACAGCATCTCCATGCTGTCCCACAGTCTGTGGTTGCTGTTTACACATGAGGTTCCAGTCACATCGGTCGGTTTCATCATTGTGGCTCCATTACAGCCGAGGCAAAATTCAAGCACGATCGCGATGCTGCCTTCGCTACGCCGGCATAGCATTCCAGCCGCAATGAATATTAAGTTCCTTGCTATCGCGTGTTCGCGTTTTGAGGAATCGCATCAACGTTCTTCTAATAGACCCATACATACATACATACATACATACATACATACATACATACATACATACATACATACATACATACATACATACATACATACATACATACATACATACATACATACATACACACATACACACACACACACACACACACATATTCCTCAAGAAGGCCGCTATTGGAACGCTAAGACTCGCGTTATTATAGAGGTTAGTAAACCGGTACTGGACCATCATAAGGTATACATGATGCACCAGCTGTTTGACTAACGTCTTCGTTTGGCCAATATCGAAAGCCACGCAGACTAAAAAGTCACAAGTTCTTGTGAACATTCAAATTTGGGAAGCGAGGAACGCAAACTGCAGAACCGCGCTTCGCAGAACCGCTCAATGAGGCCCACGTGGCAACGGTGGACTACAAACATGTTCTGTAAATCGCAGTTCCAGCTTAGTGATAGGTGGCACTCCTGCTTTCTTGTGACACCGCACTCTGAAGTCGCTATCTCTAGCGAGCGTGCTCAACTTACACAACTTATGTCAAGCACATTCTATGGTTCTTTCTTCAAGCACTACAAGACAACCTGCAAACCGATTCCAAATGTAGTCGTGTAAAATTTTTTGCATTAAAGGAACTGCGATCATTTTTTGTAAATATAAGCTGATATTCTTAAAGTTGTGAAATGCGTGTTTTTGTGGGGCTTCTATTCCTTGTTTGTAGGTCTATTTTTAAATAGATTGTATAATAAAAAAAGGCATACGCCTAGGAACTGAATGTTTGTATAATTCTGTTGTTCACTTTCTTGCACATTCTATGATGGATGTCGTAAATTGAAAAAAAAATAATTTTACATAGTTTTGACAAAAGATCTGAAAGAAACAATCTGATAAAAGACCTCGACCATCAAGAACGATAAGTCCCGTGCCAACGCCATCGCCGTTCTGCAGCGGGAGTTTACCGCCGACGACGATCACATTGAGTTACGCCGTTTGCTCTAAGTGCAAGGATTCGTTAGTGGCACTCACCGCGATGAGCGTGACGAACGGCTACCGCTACCCGCCGAAACCCGAGCACCTTCCAGAGCTCAACCCGGTGGAGGAACATCAGGGGAACCTCGAATAGAAGGACCGTGAACAGTGATGAAGAAAATAAGCCATTTACACAACTTTAAGTCGACTCATGGCTGCTTCGCAAAGTACTCAGGGTTCCCTTTATGGGGAGATGAGGAGATTTTTGAATTGTTACGGCTGTAAAACTGCAGTACGTAGCGCTCGCATATCAAGGCGCGATTGTGGAATCAGCTTTCGAGACTACCTAGACCAATGTTTCTGATCGAAACAATACACTCACAGTTTCATCGAAGGATTCGCCTCTCCTGATGAGTCTCCAAATAGATGTCTCGGATTTGCGTGCAGTGAGCCATTGGGGAGAACACTGCGCACAATTAAGACACACGTTTCTTGCAAGCGCTAACCATCTGCGTCGATGTTTCTCAGGCAGATGACACAACCTTGCCACTAGCCTCGTTCCCAGAAGAAATGGAAGCCCAGATAAGGCGTTGACGCCAAAATCAACAGACGAGATGGGCGCACCTCCCCGCCCCCATTTTTTTAGGCGCGAAGCTCCTTAGGGTGTGGGTCCTTCCCTCCTCTGTAGTAGTACATATGTAGTAGTATGTCTGTAGCCACCTCGCGCCGCCGGGAGGCTCGCGCTCGCCCTCGGCACGTGCCTCCCGGCGCGCGAGCTCTCTCACTCTTCCATCTGCTGTCTTGTGAGAGAGAGAGAGAAAGCGTAAGGTGCGCGTTGACTATGGAAACGCTCTTTCTTCGATGAACGCGCTACCAGCTCGCAAAGAAGGAGAACGCGCCCTCACCCGCGAGAGCCATCGTTGACGCAGGCAGCATCTTCTAGCGAGTTTTTTTATTGAAAAATACCGACTGCTCGCGCTGGATCTTCACTTTCAATGAAGTGCCGGTGGGACATTTCACTTGTGCGTAGTTGAACCATAAGGATTCGTAGTGTGCGCGTTAACTAAATTAATCTGGAACTCGGCACGATCACGATGAACTTCCGGAGCTTCGCCCACTCATCATTCACTCCGTGGATATGCGTGGATTTTTTTTTATTTTTTGCTTTCGGTGCACAAATGGCGGTTCTGCACTTGCCGCGGTTCATAGCTTGGGATCAGCGGCGTTCATCTTTCGGCCGACATAGGCCAACGCGAGAAGTGTTCACTAGATAAGACTATGCGTTATTGAACATGCATGCGTTCGTCGAAGCTGTGCAGCAAGTAGGTATTTGTTTAAACATATTAGAAACAAATAAAGAAGGAAGCTGAAGGCAGCAGAATAGAGCTTTCTATATCCAGAGCACACCATATTTTAAACTCAACTTGGCGCCGTGGTAGTCCTACACTAGGTACTACCGGCGTCAAATGAAACGCGAACTGCGGAGCTCGTGGCCCAAACAATAGCAGTAGTACATTCCGCGTCGTCCAGTCATCAGAGGCGTTCGCATCCGGTTTCGCAGCGCTGTACCATCCCCGGTACTGCCATATTTTCGCCCGTGTTCTGGTTCAGATGTTTGGCAGTAATAAAAGAAAACAGAAACCTAAATATTGCAGATGACGGCGAGCACCGTATACACAGTTCGTCAAAACTATAAATGATATCTGCGCCGAATGAATGCGAGTGGTTGTGGGCGTGGTACAGTCTTCACCGTCATGTTTAAAAATAGGTAGGCTCGTGCGCTTTGCCACTACATCATAGTTTGCAACGGCAGTTCCATCTGGACCACTGCCATAGAGTTACTGTATAATGCTACCTATATGCTATCTAAAGGTAGCATATAGAGTAACTCTAGCTGCCAAGCCAGATATGCGCGCCCGTCAACGCTGACTGGACGGCGCGCACCGTACTGTTTCTGATGCTCGAAACACGCGCTCTGCTGTTCTCTTTTCATTTGACGCCGATAACTACTGTGGTTGGATGCTGACCTGAAAGACGCGGCATCGATCCCGGCCGCAGCATGGCATTTCGATCGAAGCGAAATGCTAGAAGCCTGAGTGCTGAGCAAAAGTAGCGCGCGTTAAGGAACGTGAAACCCCAGCGATTGTTCTTGTAGGAAACAAAGTGATCTGAACACTCTTGCTCTTTTTTTCTTTTGCTCTCAAAGCGTTTGACTTACCGCTGACGAATAAGCCATCGCATGCTCCAGCGGTATCGAAAGGTCTTAGGTACGGTTCTATACCGACGACAGTTGTACGTTGCCATCCACTTGAATTCTTTTCCATTTATGTAATACTTACCAAAATACAGCTAAAAAACACAAATATTTTCCGTATGCTCTTCTTGACATCATTGTCTGTGGAATCAATTAAGTTGTCTCTAACACAGAAATCAGCTCTTGATTCATTCAGATTTCGTTATTTCATATCGTGTAGTATTTTCTGGCGGACTTGATGCCTTTAGGTAGCATGCGAGGGTTTAGTAATCAGCAGCTTGTTCCTACTTAATAGATAACGTCTTGTCGCAAAGCGAGTTCCACACTAGGTGTCACGGCTATGATTGGAGCTGACTAACACACTCGTGATTAAATGTACAGATATACCCATTGAAGTGGACGGGAGCGCCATTGTAGCTCAGTTGGTAGAGCCTCCGACGCGTTGTCCGAGGCGTTAGTTCGGGCAAAGGTCTTACCTAAATATACTGGAGCTGTGGACATTCCGACAAAATAAACTGTGTGTGTGAGGGGGGGAGGGGGAGGGTGTGAAGATGGCGATGCTAATTTCCTCGGTCAAACCTAAGCACACAGAAAAAAAAAATGCTATAAGCATTTTTGGTCACGGCAACAAAGCACAAATATTGACTCCGAGATTCTCAACCAGTGATTGCCCCTGAGATCCGCGTTATCTCAGAGAAGCTCAAGCAAGGGCACTTGCCGATGGTGTATGGCAGCGAAGCTTCCATAAAAGTTAGCGAGATCGATCTTAGCGTTGTTTCAATGTTAGCGAGATCGAAGGGTCAGAGGTAGTTTAGAAATCATATAGCCATGTTGAAGCGGGAGTTCAAAAGACCAGTGTCGCGTTGTGTAAGCAGTAATAGGATGAAGTATAAGTCTCTCGATGGTAGCATTAAAAAGGGAGGAGCATAAAGTTCGCTTAGACATTTACTAGATCAGCCAAATACTAAACCTTAAGAGAGGACGGTGATAGGTAAGTTCCATCAGGCGTGTACGGACGCCACAGAGGAGTTGCCGGGGGTTTTCGCTGGCGGATAGTTCCCATTGGAGGACCTGGAAGGATACGCCTGATGATATTTTGGAATATAGCTGAGATAATAATAAAGTTATGGATCAGGAATTTACTGAAAGTTGTATAAAGGAGGCATCGCAAGTTCTTAATGTTCGATCGGCAAAAGGGTCAGACGGCATTACGAATAAAACGTTACGGAATTTAGACGGGGGGTCTATTGCATTCCTTAGGCGGGAGATAAACAGGCCATCTCGCTTTGTCGGACCTCTTCCAGTTTCCGCTGGTTCTGTTGATACAAGTGCGCGTATCATGCCCGATAAATTAGATTCGGGCTGCAACGAAGGAATACACTTCTCGCTAGAATGCTGTCCGTATGCCGTGTTTTCATTATTTGTTTTTCTTTTTAAACACGCATAGTACAGAAAAACGTACGGACAGAGAGGGCGTGAAAGCAGATCGTCATAGCGAATGCGAACAAATTCTAGGCGATGACACAACCCGACATAACTAGAGCGCTTGCAATGATGGTTCTCGAAAATTTTTTTGTGGCTTCCGTTCGGAGAAGAAAGGGCAGGGGATTCGTGCACGCAGATTAAAAGTACAAAAGAAAGCCATCGCAAGACATGTGCAGAAATACAGAAAAAAAGGTAAAAAATGGAATCGAAGCTATACTCACTTGCCGCAGGAATGCATGGGCCGGAAATTGCGTAGCGATTTTTCCAGGAAAAACGTCCTCACTCTTGCGAGTCGGAGAGAGCGATAAAGAAAGAAAGAATAAATTTAATCGGGTGAGCCAGAAGCAAAAAAAGGTAAGGATATGTGCATCGAGATTTGCTCGCAGAAAAAAAAAAAGAAAATTCCGCGTATTCACGACAGCGTGAACTGAGCCTTGGCGAACTATGCGCCGTTGCTCCAAACTAAAAAAAAAAGGAAAAAAATTACAGCATATCGACGGAGTGAATGATGATGAGTGCGCGAAGCTCGGGAGGTTCTTCGTAGATCGTGCCGAGTTCCGGATTAATTTAGTTAATGCGTACGCTACGAATCCTCATGGTTCAACTATGCACAAGTGAAACCTCCCACCGGCACTTCATTGGAAGTCAAGCTCCAGTGCCTCTCTCTCTCTCTCTCTCTCTCTCTCTCTATATATATATATATATATATATATATATATATATATATATATATATATATATATATATGTGTGTGTATATATATCTCGGTGGCCGGTGAACGGTTCTCCAACGCGAGCAGTCGGTATTTCTCAATCAAGATACTCGCTAGGAGACGCTGCCTGCACCAACGTTGTCTCTCGCGGGTGAGGGCGCGTTCTTCTTTGCGTGCTGGTAGAGCCTTCATCTAAGAAAGAGCGTTTACATAGTCAACGTGCGCCTTTCGCTCTCTCTCTCTCTCTCACACAAGCAGTATCCCCCGGGAGGCACGCACTCGCCCTCGGCGCGTGCCTCCCGGGGGATACTGCTGGCTACGCCTGATTCGGGACAATATTAGACTAAGAGGAGCTTCGTCCCTAAAAAAGGGAATTAAAAGGAAAAGAGAGAAGGCACCGAAGCAAAAAAGCAGTAACAAATGAGTCAAGCGAACTGTAATGTTACGAGCAGCTGAATAAAAAATGCAGACCGTGGCGTTCGGAAGTTCATGTCAGAAAGAAACGGAACTGTTTCGAAACGCACAGTGCTCGAAAGGAAAAGAACTGTGGGTGTGAGCAATTACATGCATCGAAATATGTCTGTCCTGTACTGGATGGAATCTCAGCGTCCGCAGATAGGAAGGAATTTGCAGCAATTGCGCACTTGCGAAAGGGACGTTGTTGGACTCTGAGCCAGTGAAGCATATCAGTTGAAGGTAGGAGAAGAAAGGAGGGGGGCTGCACTAAAAGCTCTCTAGGCCATCCTAAATTTCCGACACTCCTGTCATCGTGCTTTCTTCGCAAATATGGAGTGCCCCTATCATTTACAGAAATATCGTTGCACGTGTTTTGGGGTGCCCTTTCCCTTATGTGAAGATCACAACACGGAAAGGCATATATACTCAATGAATATCTAAAACATTTAGGAATGCTTAGTTTAAAACGAAGAAGCTTGAAACCACCGGTTTCTGCCGCACGCGGTCCAATGGTAAAGAAATCCTATGCGTTCAGATTTTTTAGCTCTCTGATACTGATTATTTGTGCACTACGATTGCATAAGCTGAAGTTTGTTAATGCTATGAAACAACAAATTAGAACTGTGCCTTCAAGCGTCAAGAAAATAATGCGACTTCATTTTCTGTGTTAAAAAAATGGAGACGATTTTTGACGTTTAATTTCGTAACTAAAAAAAAAAACTTCACCCAGCGCCATCACACGTACTACGTGCTGTGAAAACATGAAAGCAGACGTTCGGCCCCTTTTAAACATATTCACAATTTTGAGCAAGTTGTAAATCATTTGTAAGGCAGCTTTGCCATCTGCGCCTCCCTAGTATTCTAGGCGCAGTCCTTTTTTTAGATGCAGCCTCATGACACTGTTGTAGAGGTTCAACGAACGAGCTACTCCTGTTTCGCATGCTCAAATTTGTCATCCCCCTAATATTGCTCTTAACTATACTCTTTTCTCTTTGTTATGTTAAGGTACAGATGATTGTTAAAGACGATAGTCTTTCTTGGGATGCTTCAACGCAGAAATTTTGGTCTGTCTGTCTGTCTGTGTGTGTGTCTGTCCTGCTGCGAAAGGTGAACCCCTTCCTCAACGACCACCCAGCTTGAACTGGTGGCTACCTTCATACTTCTGAACACAGTCGGCCAAAAAGCAAATATTACGCATATCTGAGGCGCAACATCAATACGTAAGTATTAGACGGTGTGTTACTTTAGTAGAAAATACATAGATACGTAATTCTAAAGACCCTAGTGCTTGTTAGGATGCGCAAAAGCGGACGTTTCCTACGCAGTTCTGCGTACTAGGCAAGCTTCTTGCGTTTCCCGAAACCATGGCCAGATGGCGCCCTTATCTCACGCTCGCTCATATAGACCGCAGACCATTACATCAGTACTCTACAGGTTGGCGATGCAGGCAATTAAATTGAAAATGCAGATATGGACAGAGCTTAATGGCACTTTTGGCGAACTCCAAAATGGATTTCGAGTCGACAGGAGATTAGATGATAACCTTTTTGCGCTTACGCAGTGTATCGAAATAGCCGGAAAAGAGAACAGACCTTTACATTTGGCATTTTTGGATATTAAAGGTGCGTACGACAATGTGACTCAGAATATTTTATGGGACATAATGAAAGAGGTTGGTATAGGGAATGACTGTATAGAGCTCTTAAAGGAAATATACAGTGGAAATACAGTATGTGTGGAATGGGAAGGTGTGGCGAGTAATGGTAGAATGGAGGCCGTCGATATAGGTAAAGGGTTGAGGCAGGGATGGCCGTTGTCCCCACTATTATTCATGCTTTACATGAGGAGAACGGAGAAAGCATTGGAGATGAGCAATATTGGTTTTAAGCTGTCCTACAGACAGGCAGGTATAGTGATAGAACAAAAGCTCCCCGGGTTGTTTTATGTAGACGATATTGTGCTATTCGCAGACAGCCAAACAGATTTGCAGGGTCTGGTTAATATATGTGGTCGGGAAAGTGAAGATTTAGGGCTAAAATTTAGTGTGACAAAATGCGGCTGGATGATATTCAATGACAGCAACGATCAGACCATATCAGTACAGGGTGAGGAGATACCCAGAGTACGAGAGTACAAATACCTCGGGATATGGATAAATGATGGGAATAGATACATGGAAGTACAAGAAAAAGCTATGATAGTTAAAGGAAAGAGGAACTCCGCAATAATGAAGCATAGAGCGCTTTGGGGTTACAACAGGTACGAGGTAATTCGAGGTTTGTGGAAAGGTGTAATGGTGCCAGCACTTACATTCGGAAACTCAGTGGTGTGCATGAGGTCAGAGGTACAATCAGGGCTGGACGTAAATCAGAGGACGGTCGGACGTATCGCACTGGGCGCCCATGGGAAGACCACAAATGAGGCTGTTATGGGGGATATGGGGTGGTCTGATTTTGAGGGAAGGGAAGTTCAGAGTAAAATTAGGTACGAACAGAGATTAAGGAATATGAAAGAAAGTAGATGGGCAGCGAAAGTATTCAGGTATTTGTATAGGAAGAACGTTGATTCACAATGGAGGAAGAGAACTAGGAAGCTTACCAGTAAGTATACATCCACTAACGAAACGGATGGGACGAAAAAGAGCGTTAAGAGCATGGTCAGAGCGGCGTAGAACTCGGATTGGATAGCAGGAATGGAGAAGAAACCGGCATTGAACAACTACCGAAAAGGGAAAGACGAAATCAAGAGAGAAAAATTTTACGATAATTCAAAGGGAAGCGCTTTACTGTTTGAGGCAAGGTCCGGTTGCCTGAGAACCCGAAGTTACAGAGCGAAATTCAATAAAGAAGGGGACACATGTACGTGCCATGGAAAAGCTAGGGAAACGGCAGATCATATTTTGATTGAATGTACAAATGTCCACTCAGGGGTAGCTGTGGACACTACTCTACAGGAGCCCATGGGTTTCAGGAGTAACAGGGGAAAGCTGAACATGCCGGCGATAGAGATAAGTAAAAGGCGCTTAGAGCATTGGTGGCGCAAAAGTATGGAGCAAACAAAAGCGCAAGGTAGTTCGGGTAAGATTGTTTCATCACAGAGGAACGATAATAGATAAAATAAATAGACGAGGAGAAGAATTAGTTGTGAAAATATGTGTGATTAGGGAAAAGGAATATTTGTAGAGGAAACAGAAATAAAGCTAGAGCTTGGTGGCCCGGCTACCGCCCCGTTATAAAGGGGACGCCCCTAATATCCATCCATCCATCGTGCCGAACGGGTAGCACAGCCGCCCGCCACTCCGGCCGGTCCCTTTCTCTCCTCGCGTCTCTTCGTTTTCCCTCTCGCTTGCGCAACTCCTCGGGGAAATAGAAACACGCGAACCGGTACTCATGTAGTACGGCCGGTAGAAGGCTATCGTCTTTCGACATTTGCAGCGAAGCACGGAGATACGCGGCGAATTTTTTGGCAAGGAAAACAATTTCATGGATCGCTTTTATTCTTGTTGAATTGCTTCGTATTCCTTGAGTGCAGATGCAGTCGCAACTCAACACATCTGGCCACACAAGACAAATTTTGTGGCGGCCGCGTTCGTTCGTACTTTACCCCTGGAACGCGCCATCACGACGCTGCCACGGCCCTAACTTCCGCGGCGGTCGAGACGCGTACAAGCGTTAACTGCCGACGCGAACCACCACGACAATCTGCTTCGCTCTATCTATCGTTCCTAGATGGCGGTACCACTGCAGCAAACCTAAGCGAACCAAGGATGCAATATAAGAGGGGCGAAGTAAATTTAAGAGTAATTTTGCTTGTTAAACACTACAGTTCACTGTACTAAATAAGTTTGCTTTAACCACACAGCAATTAAATATAAATTCTTGAGGCTATAGTGAAGATGTAAGTCCAATCTGTTCGCAGCGTGAGCGACGTTGTGGTGGTGTGTCGGTTGAGCATCCAGCTCCTTTCGTCAAATCCCGGTTGAAGGTGGAGTCGAGTCCACCAGGGTGGAATTTTTTCAGTGTATATGCCCCTATTGGAAAAATGAACATGCGCAAGTTCATTTTTTTTTAAACATCCATTTCCGTTCCCGGAAGTACGTGACTGATTTCTTGGTGCACCCCGGCATAAAACACGTTCGTGTTATAATATAGGAAGAAATGCACTAAAACGTGACTATGGATTTTCGAGGACGCAGAATCCTTTGTATTACGAGAGAGTAAGCAATAAATTCGATTAAATTCTTGGACAGGTTGAGGAGTCACTACATTTAAAATGTAACTGCAAGGAAGGTCCCGTTCGTCGACTAAAAAAACACGTGCGAGTCCACTCGGCGGAAGTGTCCGCTATAGTTGCCACTTAATGAGCAAACAGATAATGAAGCCCAGGAAAGCATGCTTTCCTAGGCTTCATTATCTGTTTGCTCATTAAGTTGTTTCTAACAAATAAAGAACGAGCCCTTGACCTCTTCCCTTTCGCTATAGTTGCCAAAATTCAACTCACCATGGGATTCGTGGTTGTCAACCATCGACGACCAACAGTTTCCTTGGACTTCTTCCCTGGTTGGCTCCTCTGTGCTGGGGACGTCTAACCTGTCACTGTGTTTTACGAGCCCGCTTGCTGTGGCACACACGAATGTTTAAGTGAATAAGTTCACCAGTGTATATTTGAGAAAGCATCAAACCACGTAAAGAACCGGTAGGCGCTTGTTAACACCGACTTACATACGCTGTTGTGCCTCAAATTCCCCTGCCAGCACGTGCAGTTCCACCAGCGACCGAGTACACAGCGTGCATTCCCAGAAGGCGTTCGTGCGTCATCAGTTGACGTCGTTCGAAAGCAACCTCGCCGGTCGCCGGTCGACGAGAACCATGAACAGGTGATATTAGGAGGACCCCCCGGCATCATGGACCGTTACCGCACTCAAGCCACTTTTTTTTTTGAAGAAGAAATGATTTTATTGATTCGAAGAGATAATACATAACAGAAATAGTATACAGAAGGAGGTCCCAAAGCTCTAGGCTGCAAGGGGACCTCCTGTGCTGGTTAAACAAAAGAACATAAATCAAGCAGAGCAACTTGGCAAAAAGAATAAGTTTCAAAGAATCAATAACACTTGACAGCAAATGAACTAAAACATGATATACAAATACACCAAAATACATGTGAGATCAAAAACGAACGATACAAATCAGGTTAATACAAACTACAATGCAACAATCAAGTCCAAATGCTACCATGCGGTAACAATAAAATAGTTATGAATAGAATACTGCTATACAAGATATCACGTGTGATGATTTATAATGGGCAAAAAAGGCAAAAATGGTATGCCACAAAGCGGCAGCAATTTCAGACACATGGATATAAATTAATTTGGTATTTATACGTGGGAAAGAGCGAGGAGGAAGCAACCCGAACGAGGGTAGAAAAGCGGGTGCATCTGGGTGCACCGGTGGCTGCTCACGTAGACCCGGCCGTGTCAAGAGCTCTTCACGGAGACACGGCCGTGGAGTATGTAAATTATTGTATAAAGTCTTTTCTCAGTCCTCTTCCACCTGTCGTCCATCCTGGCTCCTCAATCACGCGCCTCTTCGAAGCGGTGTGGCTACCAACGTCCCCATACCCCAACCGTCATTCGTAACAGGGGTGGCAGCGGTAAGATACCAACGGACCCCGTGTCTTCCGCTAGGCCCCCCATTTCATAACAACGCCTCCCACAGAGTCACATGGTGTAAAATGTCTGAGCCTCCTCCTTAAAGGGCAACTCCGGCGGTTTTTTCACCATATTCTGATATCACTGTTTTCCAGTGGTACTGACAGTCCTGTAACCGCCAGAGTGGTTCAGTTTGCTCAGAAACGCACCAATAATTTTAAATAAGCAACTGAAAGTCGTCTTCAAACCGAAACCGAAACGGGTCGATGCATGTGTGGTGACGTCACAACCTTCCCGTCATCAGAAATATGGAACTGGCGCCAAAAAAATTCCAGTGGCGAAGTTATCCGAGCTTCTCTGATTTGACAGCGACGATTTGAGCACTGAAGCATCGGCGTTTTACTTTTGAAGGCTCGCTGGCTCGGGTAGGCAGCGCGGAGGTGATGACGTCAAAAACACAGGGTGGCCGGCGTGAGAATCCGCTAAAATTTTTAAAATTCATTTATATGAAAACTAAAGCACCTACATCCGCGTGACTTTGCATATATTATTACAATACCGAGGAGAATATATATTGAAAGTTTTATTGAGATCAGTGGACACCGAAAAATCGCCGGAGTTGCCCTTTAAGGTGCGTAGCTGAACTACGTTAGCTTCCTCGTACGCTACAGACACACACAGCGGATGATCCACTAGATGTAATCCACATCACAATGGACGAATTGACCATTTGCAAAATTGTGAGCGCCACCTGGATTTTCCCAGCCAAAAACTCTCGTGCACAGGTTGCTTTCGTGTTCTACGCGCCTGCACATGTCCACATTCGTCACGCCATTCATACCGTTCGGCGTCCATCCCAGCCTTTCCTTTCTTTCGCTTCTGCCCCTGTCTCTAAATCGTGGAACTGGCTTTGAGTCGGCTCACTACCCGCAAAATTCCTGAGAAGCTTTTGTGGTGCTTGTGCACGTCGGGTGGGGTGTGCAGACGTGAATGCGCTTAGAGCAGGAAAGCAATCTGTAGACGAGAGTTTTTGGCTGGGAAGCAGCCTTGCGGGAAAGCCAACTTACGGATTTTTGCAAATGGTCAATTACACCGGGAGAAATACACGTATTCTAAAAAAAATATCGTGGTTGAACAACTAATATCAGTGAAAATTAGCATGGTTGGCTCGCCTGCAGCAACACGTAGATTCGACAGCAACATTTGACGTTACTGACACCTCAGCGCGTGGTCTTCTCTCACTTATGAAAAAGGCGAACACTGGCCACTAGCAGCATAAAGCGCCGTGGCTTCATGCGATCGTGAAGTATTTGTGCTGCTTCAGGGTAAACACGGTGCATCCATTTCAGTACAGGAGGGGAGGCCGGGCAGTTAATTTTTTTTTCGCATGTTCTAATTCGTCGAATAAAAGGACTACGGCACTGTCAGAGCCATTGAAAGCTGGGGTTTGTAAGAAAAATCTTGAGCGGCCGCCCCTTCACAGTCGAAATGGACGCGCCGAGCGCGAAGCTGTCGTCCGAACGACCGTGCTGTCAGGTGAAGCAGCATCCTACTCGTGCCTGTGGAGCAGTGCAACCGATCGCCAAGTGTTGCAGCGCGCTTATCAGAGTACATGGTGCAGAAAAGTTTGAAGTCTTTTACGTAGGTATTGCTGCAGTTTGTACACAATGTTTAAGGTACGCAAGAATAAGGAGACTACGGATGACTAATACATTAGACTAGTAATGCACCTGTGCGATGTGAATAATAAGTTTGCTCAAGGAAACACCCTAGCCTGCATATATATGTATTTTTAATACAGACAAGGATTATATTGGTCACTGTGGTCCCTGCAATTACATTAGGTACAACATAGTTTAAGTGGGCCATCTCGCTTCGTAGCGAGTCTACACGGTTGCATGTAGACTGTTGCGACACTTCTTGGTCACATGTCGCTGGAGCCAACGTTTCGACTTGTCTTCCTCAGGAAGGCTGCCTTCCCGGAGAAGACAACTTGAAACATAGACTTCCGCGACATTCCTCGTTTTCCATCAATTTTAGCAATCCGTTCACCGATACCTTCCTCTGTTATTCGCCCTGCTTTTGTTCAACTTAGCCCGAACCCTTAGGTATAATCCCATATGAACGCTTCCCGTAGCGACAAAGCCCACGGTAAAGTCCATTTTTTCTCGACAAAGGGGACGTCTGTGCTGTGAACTAACACACGTGCCAAGGTTACGTCGTACTATGAGCTACCATTCAGTTGCCACATGCTAGTTTGTTGCCTGGCACACAATAAGCATAGCCCAATCGTACATTTTCCACGGCGACCTTTACCCAACCCGTAACACTTGGCTGAATGTCAAACTATTCGTCATGCGCAAAATTCGTCGCTGACCGCTTTGCACGACACCACTTCCTGCAACGCATACAACCTGCAGGATTTGAGGGGCGAAGCTCCTTACGCCGTGGGTCAGTCCCTCCTCTGTCGTAGCCACCTCGTCTAGTTCGTGAAGTGATCACTAGATGGCGCTGGTGGCGCTCGCTCCATAAGTAAAAGGCGCTTAGAGCATTGGTGGCGCAAAAGTATGGAGCAAACAAAAGCGCAAGGTAGTTCGGGTAAGATTGTTACATCACAGCGGAACGATAATAGATAAAGGAAGTAGACGAGGAGAAAAATTAGTTGTGAGAATATGTGTGATTCGGGCAATAAAGCTAGAGCTTGGTGGTCCGGCTACCGCCCCGTTATAAAGGGGACGCTCCTAATATGCATCCATCCATCCATCCATCCATCCATCCAGAAATACATGGTAAAGGCAAGTGTGACGGGATATCACTAGATGGCGCTAGCGCAGCGTAGTTGACGCATTAAAATACGAGATGGCGCTGCGGCGCCCGCTCCATTCAGAAGTATGGGAGCGCATAGTGTGATGAGCGATCGCTAGATCATTGGATGGAGGCGATCGTTCGAGATGTTTCGATGCAGTGCGATGGGAGGCCGCTAGGGGTGAGAGCTATAAAATGCGCTCGCTCTTGGCGCGCTTCCTCTTTCGCTCGGAGTCGCTGCGCCATATGAAAGACAAGGGGGCGGAGCGGAGGGCACGGAAAGCGGCTGCAGCGCGCGCTCGCAGACAGAACCCGGAGGTGAGAGCCCGCGAAGCCGAAGCTGCACGGAGGCGCCGAGAAACGGACCCGAAGTTCGAGCCCGCGAAGCAGAAGGTCCACGGCGACGCCGAGAAGCGGATCCAGAAACTGTGAGAACTCGAGAAGCGGCGAGGAAACGCAACGCCGAGAATCACAGCATATCCACGGGGTGAATGGGTGAGGGACGTGCATAGACATTGCATTTACGAACGTCCAACTGCAACCCATACAAGAACCGCTCTCCTTGGATTTCACGGACCATGAAGCCGTCATTTGGAAAGGACAACGGAAGCGAAACCTCATCTAAGGAAATGAATGAAAGTTCTTATATAACCTCACACACTGGTTCTCACGTCTTTCATGATGATGTAATGGAAGAATTTTCACGGAAGAGTCATGAACTTCCGGAGCTTCGCCCACTCATTATCATTCGCCCTATGGATATGCTGTGATTTTTTTTACTCATGGCATTCACGCAGTCTTCTGAACTCGATTGTCTTACACTCCTCGAAGGTGCATCGGCACCCGTGAAGCCGTGTCAATGTTTCAGTCTTAAAAACGTCTACACCCGAAATCAGATCCGGCCCAGCCACGGTGGTCTAGTGGCTATGGTACTCGGCTGCTGATCCGAGGGTCGCGGGATCGAATCCAGGCCGCGGCGGCTGTAGTTCGATGGACGCGAAATGTTGACACCCGTGTAACTGTGCGATGGTCAGTGCACGTTAAAGAGCCCCATGTGGTCGAAATTTCGGAGCCCTCCGCTGCGGCGTCTCATAATCAGATCGTTGTTTTGGGACGTTAAACCCCAGTAACCAATCAATCAAATCACATCCACGTGCGTTCAACAAGGCAGCTCGGAAGCAGAGCAACCATGTGGCCGCACCCAATTATGCAACTCTGTATAGTTCGTCGTGTTTTCAGTAACGTTGTTGTAAGTATTTTCAGCTGCGAACCAACAAGCTTAAATTCGCGAGAGCCCATGTGCACTTGCCCGGCATAAGCGTAAAAAATAATCTTAAGAAGTATGTTGCGTAGAAGAAGTCGGCGGAAAGCGTCACAATAGTTCAGAGGAACAAAAAGCGACGAGCTAGTTAGGTTGGCAGTAGTTGCAGCATTGTTTTTCATGATTACTTCTGCTTCGGAGTGAATTCTGTGCCTAGACGCCGAATATCATATTGTCGAACCCCTAACGCCGCCCCCCCCTCCCCGCTATTGGAGGAAAAAAGTTCGGCAATCCCTAAGCATATTCTTATGAGATGAGAACGTAAAAGCGTTTATTTTGGCAAGATTGATATTGCGGAGGGATGCTGCAAACTGGTGTTGCAGAGTTGTGTTATAAAGAATGAGGCAATATGGGAGGGTGGGCTGTGCTTATTTAGATGATTTGATAACATCTAAGTGTTTTCGACACTTCACATGTCCTCTTGTATTTTGTCGTCCAGGAAGTGTACGCAGATATGCCCCAGCCAGGTCTCGGGCATGTCGAAGTAGTACCACCGCCGCGGTGTCGTGGGTGGTGTCGCTAGAATGTCAGCCTTGTCGTCACCCTCTATCGTTCCGGTGAAGGCGTACTTGGACCGGCGTACAAGACACTCCATGGCCTTGTGATCCGAGTAGTAGGTGGATGCATACATAACATCTCGCAGAATGTATGGGTCGGTGGTGAATTCGAGATCAATGGACGTACATCTCGACGTCGTGATGGCCTCAGTGGGTGTCTTCAGTTCGAGATTGAACCCCGCACGCATGGCGGTGAGGAACGATGGGCTAGGTGGCGCGTTCGGGCGCCTAGTGCTGCCAAGGCGACGACACGAAGCTGGGAGCCCGCTTTCGTCAACCCAGCCAAGAAACGCGGCGACGCGGTTGCACGCCGCTGCAGGTAGCTGCAGTAGAGCGGAACGCGAGCGGACTGCCGCTGCGGCGAGTGTTGGCCCTGTTGGCGCCAGCGTCACTTCCGGTGGGAGAGGTCACGTGCTTTTCGGGCACGGCTTTTGCGGACGGCCGCTGGGCGTGCGCTCCCCTAACCTAGCCAAGAAACTCTTTCGCGTTAAAAATTGAATTTGTCATCGTTGTCACATCCAAAAACAGCATTGAATTTTTAATTATCGTGATTTGGAGGAGCCTGTGGGCTGAAGATTTAGTTGGGAAGACAAAAGGATTGAGGTTACGTTTTACGGGAGTACTGCGGCTGCGCAGGGAAAACTATGGAAAAGTATTTTTCTATAAAGTTAGAGTATGATGTTCCATTTTCACATAGTGTTGACTGCCTCCATTTACACCTTTATGAAAACTGCAAAACGAGATTACATTATTATTTCCTTGTGAGATTGTTTATAGGCACGCCCATAAATCTAGAAAAATACCGTATTATTCCATGAGCAAGAGCCAGTGGTGTACACCACTGAAAAAATGTCGAAACGTCAGTAACGGCACTGGGGCGAATGGCTTGAAGATATAACACTTCAAGTATGCGTTCTAACCTTGTTGGCGTATATATTTTTTTGAGGTTACAACATAACCAATTAAAATTGCGATGTTCCGAAGAAACGCACTGTAGTCAATCTAGTCCTCCTGAGGAATCCCACCGATTAAATGTTTATACAGTGGTAACACCTTTGTGCTTCACATTATCTCCTAGAACACTGCACGCATGAATGCATACGTGCTGATGTTATGCATGGACCGCAGCACCATCTAAAAATAAAATTTCATTATGAAGCACTGAACATAATGTTCCAAACATGAAACAGCGTGATGTAGGCGTGCAGAGGAGCTCAGTAAAATGATGCATCATAATGGGCATAATTGGCATTCATAATGGGCATAATGGGCGCCAACGTTAATATTTCAAGGACGTTCAAGTGTCCAGGTGTCATCCATACCGGGGAAAATTATTCCAGAAGTTGTCAATAACAACATCAAGAATTTCACATAACGACTAAACGATCAACATGTCATTCTCAACTATCGTTCCGGTGCAAAGCGATATTCACATGAGGATAGTCTTGTGCACAGGATTCATTGCGCTGCCCAGTTCACATGCAAAGGCTTCGCCAAATCCCTCGATGTTGCGCAATGGCTCGTCGCACTCGACACCGGTGAAAGGGACAAAGCCGTCACTTCCACGACAGAGGGCGTAACACGAAGCAATGAAGAACATCGCGGCGCTCCCGTATCTTTCAAAGCCTTCCAGGTGCTCGTCCAGTGCAGTCGCACCCCCAGCGCGGTACGCTTCAAACGACACGTCGAACGCAAGCGTGCGTATGATTTGGATGACCCTGTCTGACCCGGCGGGGTCTCGAGGGCGGCTGGCTTTCTCGGCGCCTTCGATCACGCGGCGGATGGCGCTGTCAGCGGCCCCGTGCCTGACATAGCTGCGTAAACAAGTGCATAGAAAGATTGTAATAATAAATGCCTGGTTACTTGCGCTCAGACTTATTCCTGCCAAAATCGCCTCTTTAGTACACTGATACTATGTTAGTTAAGCTACTTCGATTTCAATAAACTCAAAAGAAATACCTTGGTAAAAGCGATGGCAACGTGAATCCAGCTAGCTTGAGGTTTCGTACGTTCCCATAAGACACGGGTGAAGCGAGTGATGCACAGTTTGATTGATTCATTATCAATCATTGATTGCAGAAACTTAAAAGGACGCTTGGCCGATTGATTCTAAGGACTGAAAGCTGTAAGTCGAGCGTTGATTGCGTAAAAAAAGATGGCCGCAAAAAAGTCGACTCATTCGAGGTTGTGTCGCGCACAAGTTGTCATTACCTTATACAATAATAAATTAATCACAAGGAGTGCCGCATAAGCCTTGTTTCTAGGTATATTATTATTCCTTGTCTACATTAACGACCTTCCGTACTGCCCAACGAGCACTTCCCTAATATAATGCTGACGACACTCAGTATATGTAGTCATAGCGAATGCATGAATACTATTATAAACCGACTTTACTCTGACGTCAGCAGCTTATCTGCTTAGTGCACGAGAAATAATCTTCACATTAATCCATCTAAAACCATATCATCCTTTTTTTACACGAATAAACGTGTCATTACGCTTGCGCCACAACTCATCCTACAAATCCTTGTTCTGTGGTTCAACGTCTCCAAATCACAAGATGATTATGAGGCACCCTAGTGAAGGGTTCCGAAAATTTCGGCCCCATGGGGTTAAAAAGGAACTCGCATCACACAGCACACGGACGTACAGCATTTCGCCTCTATCCAAATGCGAAAGGGATTCGAACCCACGACCCTCGAGTCAGCGGTCAAGTGCCGTGGCGCTTGATAATGATGATGATTTTTGTGTCTTCATTGATAGACAGAAATATATTCGAGCCGATTTCGACGAATAGACCAAGAACGAGCAACTGTGCTCATTATTCGTTATTGGCTCTTAGACCTTCTAGAAATTCCGAGAAAGTGCGCCTGGACATCGTACCTGGTTATGAGTAGGATGCTCATAGCGATGGCGACATGGTTGCCGAGTCCTGCTTGGTTCATAAACCGGGTACCGCCTTCGTTGTACCACGGAAAGGCAAGTGCGTACGGTAGCAACGCCGGGTCCTTGCCCGGCAGTAGCACGTACCAATCGGCGTGCTGTATCAGTTCGGACGCCCAGCGGTGGTCTTCCATCACGTGTCCCAGCGAGGCCAATCGCAGGTTGTCCACCAGAGAGTCTCCCATGTCGCGCGTACAAGTCGCATCCGGCGCACGCTGTGGCACAAAGTATACGAGATTGTGTACCTAATATAATGACGTCAGTAAAAATAGTGCCGCTGTGTTGTATGAGGCAACAATTCGCCATGGACCCAGCCATTGGTGGTACGAATCTAACGGAGATGGAAGTCTTCTTTTCTAGAATGAGCGCCGTGTCTCGATGAGCGTTACACGAAAATGCAGTTGCTGGGGTAACACGCACGTGCTGCAGTCTATATCGTGTTCTCTGTGTATAGTGGATCAAGCCGCACAACAGGCGCGTGTGCGGTGTCTTTACACACTATCAACCTCTGTCTCTTGATAGAAGCATAAGTGATGCTGCTGTATTTTTCATGAACAAACGCTCAAGGAGACTGTAATGGCAGAACGTTTGCGTACATCTTTCTTTTTCTATTTTTTGTTTTTCTAACTGTAAAGCAAATTAACAAGTCGTGTCTCTTTGGCGTTCTTATCTATGAAGTGGCATTACTTATATTCAAGACCTCAAGAATAAGCTAATCAAAATTTGCTGAAGGGACACAGCGATTTTCTTGTTGACTGCTGAAATATCGGCTTTTTCAGCGATCTTCCAAAAATTCTCGAAGACAGGGTTTTCGTGGGGGAAGTAAATTTCTGTATGGAATTACCTGTCAAGTTGGACAGACGGCAGCAATCGTGAGAAATGTGTCATTTGTATCGCTAACTGTATATGATAGTGCAAGTAAAGTTCAACTAGCGGCATTTAGAGATTATTTTCAATGGCGAGATTGTACCCACAGAGATGACGATGCCGTATCAGTTTTTAAGGCAAAGAAAAAAGTCATTCTGTGAAGCCCCGGGGCTCGTTGAGGACGTTGGGATTTTTTTTCTTTTTTTCCTTGCGTGAAACCGAGACTGGCTGCAAAAAAGAACTCCGCGCCAATGCGAAACCAAGGCCCGCTGGTGATTTGTTCTGGTAACTATACGGCGGTCAGTTCGAAATATACGGGTTCTCAGAACTCGCGGTCGCCTAGTTTGCTATGATCAGAATGTTTGTTATTGCGCTCACCAAATAAGCAAAGATAAGGCTGGCTCCTGCCCATGTGGAGAATAGAAGTTTTGTAGTCATAGGCAAAATTAGCGTGAATAAGACATCGGACAATTCCAACTGGTCGCTGCAACCGTTGGCACATATAACGAGAAGCGGTAGCACACGCATGTGACTTGAGGCGCTCTTCCAAATACGCAGGTTTATTTTCGCTTTGCAGCGGTCTGCACAAGGAGGAGGAGCAATTACATAACTTTATCGAGTTCTGAGGAATCCCTCCCACCCACTCTTGGTTCAGTGGTCGGCATGGGTCGCGGGTCATTATCACCGTGGCTGAAAGCACGGCATTGACTGCAACACCCGGAAGTCTCTATTTGAAAGTTAATTAACAAATATCCTTGAACCAGCTAATGATCACTTTCTTGAGACTTTCTGGTGTCAGCCTCCATTGACAGTTTATTTCTGACGAAATTTTTGTTTTTTTTTCTTTCTCGAACAGCCTGTTCTAAAGAATTTCTTTAAATTGACCGCTGAAACGCCGTGTGTGTGCAGACATTCACTCTGGATATCATTTAGAAATGCCAATTTTCGGGCTCGAACGACTTCTTCTCAGGTAAAATCTCTTAACAGATTTTGCAGCGTTGCGGAACCAGTTTCTTGAACATACACTGCTGCTTCTCTGCGTTTGAAAACACCAGCGCTACAGGAAAACTGGCATGCATGCTATCGAATCATCTCTAGGAAGAAGAAATCTTGCCTCAGCGGGGTGATTGCGTCAAGCCACCTGTCCCTCTTTCAAGATGGCCCATTGTTAGCTGTAAAAAAATGGCGTGCTCTAATCGAAAATATCATCTGGCTAGAATGTAAGTAAGGGAAAGTTTCAGTAGAACCTGTCAACAGTTAAGTTCATGTACCAATGAATAGTGGCGATGGTTCTTATTAACGTCCAAATGCTATTTTCCGCAAATTCAATTCTCGTGCGATCATATGTGCTTGCTCATTAGAAAGAACACGATGTCGCAAACATGTGCGTTGTTCTTACCTGGCGTTCTCCTTCCGACATGAAACGTGGGTCAAAGTACCGGAAGATGGCGTCTGTCGTGTTCCAATCTTCTAGCAGACTGATGTTCTCGTCTCTGTACTGCCAGCGCTGTAAGCGACTGGCGAACTCTCCGAGTGTTCCGTCCACCACCCGCTGCGCGACGTGCACGCCTTGGCGAGAGAGTACTTCCTCGAAGTACTTGCCGAACACTTCACTGCCGCACAGCAGGTACACCTTGCTGAGGCAGAGCGCCGCGTGGTACAAGTCGACCGTGGTTTCGCTGCATCCACAAGTTGGGTGTGATCGAAAGGCATCAGTTGAAACAAGAACAACGTAAAACACTTTCAAACAATTTTTTCTAGGTCTGAATATCTTTAAACCACGTCTCCAAATTATCTGTGGTTTCAGGTAGTAAAGGCTCAAGTAGTACACACATGCAGCGCATTAATCAAAACTTTGAAATTGCCAACATCGGGTATCTAAGGTATCCAAAACCACATATTTCTTCCCTTCCATTATTTTTCAGGAAGAAGTGAGCCATAATAATACTAAAAGTAAGTGGAGCAAATGGCAACCTAGGCCTCTAAAATGCAGTCGCTGGGGCACGATTTGCCCAGTAAGAAGCTGATCGCGCGGCTACTACTTCTATTGTAGAGTTTACGGCAGATTCGTTGGGCTAAAAGGAATGGAACCTGTTAAATCGCTAATGCACGACATGCACTATACCTTCAAGTCTCATCTGAGCCGGTGGCGAAAGACGACCTCAACGCCAAACTTCAAGCACTGCTCGATTTTAACACTTGCCCATCAATATTTTAGGGAAAGGCGGTTGAGAGGCATCAATGTGCTAATGCGAGGCTGAACTGCGATGAAAAGTTTTCTCTTGGTCTGCGTTACGAAGATATGTTTTAAAACTATACTTTCAATGAACTTCTTTTCATGGTTCGGTGTTTGTTATTCATGGCCTTAAGTAAGTTACCAACGCTGGTGACTGTAGCGTAAAACACTCAATTAGACACATGTGACAGAATCCTTTGCCTGCGAAAATCAAGCTTTGTCCTTTTGCTTCGTGGCCTATATGAATAAGAGTACGCAATTTTTGAAGGGATCAGAACTCAGTTGTGAAATAAAATTCACAGTTACCTACGGGAGATAAGTGCCAATACATATGGCATTATATTTCAAAGGACGGGCAGCAATAAACTGAACACATTTCTATAACCGCAATGTAATACGCATTTTAATGTGCACTTTAATTTATTAACACGTTCAGTACGAGTTCCATTAGATGCTTACCTTCAGAAGAATTCTTAGGTGAATGTTTAGAACCACGCCATGTTGAATGATGCCTATCGAATTCTTGTTCTTTTTTGTGTTCGTATGCTTCTTACAGTGTTGCATTGTTTTGCGAAAATTTTTGTTTGTATATAGAAACGTAGAAAACCCACTCCTGCGATAGCCTTATTGGGGTGCGGTATGTGACAATAAACAAAATAAAATGAAATATTTCAATGCTAATCGCACTGGCGCGCCAGCGCAGCGAGTGATTGATTGCATAGCGCTACTAATGCAACATCAACTCACAATAAGTTTCCTAGCATCCCAAAAACGCGGAATATGGCGATTCTAAATACCGAAACGTTTTTTTGACATTGCGTCACTGATTAGGCAACACAATTGTGAAATCATTCACACCATAAATAAAGCGAAGCACCATGCGCTAAGGCAGCTATGGGCTTATTTCTGTCGCCATCCTCCTTACCACTGCTGTTCCTCCTCAACTCGATCTGCTGCGGAGTGCGCGCTATAGCGACGACAGCGCCTCCCGCGTCAGCCGCTCTGCCGAGCTCCCGTAGCGACATAGCGCCCCGATATCCTCACTGAGGTCGCCCGCCTCGGCAGTGCTAGCCTCTGTTCTAGGCGCTGTACCTCTGTAACAGAGTGCTGGCGACTCGTGTGTACGCCGCGAGATGTCGCGACGATACCGTTGGCTGAAACGAAGGAGTACGTTGTAGAAGCACGTTGTTCGCAGCTAGGTTTTGAAAATTAGGTGCAGGTCACAGGCTCGGGGCCAATCAGCGACCTCTCATTCGATCGGTCGATGGCGGGAGCGTTTGAAAACGCCTTTTGGCGAGTAACTTCTTTCTTCTATATACGATGTGCAAAGGGATGTTCATAGAAACACTGTTCGCGTGGCAACACCCACCGATCCTTATACCGTGATGGTTACGGCCCCTGTTTGTCTGTGGTTGAACCCTAGAAGCTTGCCATACTATAGCCAGAAACTAGCCGCATTTCATGTGCTCTTCGTCTACTAAATTTATTTAAAACCTCCTTTGCTCTGCATTACGCTCAAATTCAACCAATCCTGCACCGCATAAAGTGCGCACTGGCGCCAATCACTGCTTACCGACTGTAGAAGTTCACCAGCAGACGACGGTTTGCATATAGTGCGACGGTCTGGACGGTGCACCAGGAAAGAAAGAGGTGCATGTCGCGTTCACCACGGTATTGCCACAGCTGTAGAAACAACCTCACAAAAGGCTGCTTGGCTGACGCAAACACGATGTCTCCCGATACGGATTCGCCCATCAGGTCCACCTCTCTCACCAGTCGGTCACGGGTCAGTGTCGCAACGGTGCCGAACAACCACGCTGGGTCAAGCTGGCTGTACTTGGAAGGAAAGGCCATGACTGTCTGTAGCAGACCCAGGTACATAATATCCATCCGGCGCGTGGTGTGAAAGTTCACAGTGGTTTTGCTCTCGTTCGCCGGCGGTTGGGCAACGGCGTAAAATTCCCGCCTGCGCGAGGTATCGCAAATACGGTTGAGAAATGCAAAAATAATGTCAGAGAAATGATTACTTTTTCAATTTTCTGGTTCTTTTAAAGTAGGAATTGTTGTGGTAAAATATTGATGCAGTAAGTCTGATGCGGAGCTAGCGTACGAAAAGACTAATTTTGTATGGTTTTTGCATAGATAAGCCACTCAACCTTGTCTCCAACATCATAGCCTCATAAGACGAGCTTTGCCGTGTATAGCCCCACACGTGAAAAAAAGCATGCAGCTCCACCAACATGAAACCTGGGGATGGGCGAATCATGCACTGATGCACCGCTAATGGGTAATTCGCAAACCACCCGCAAACGGTGAAACCTTGCAAGCGTAACAGAACTGGTTGTCAGCGGATCGTTTTGTGAACAGCCCGTTACAGCGACAGACGCATCATTTGCTTGTTAGCGGCTGTGTTTCCGTTTCTTTAGCATAGCGCGTCGAAATACAACTGGCCACACAAGACCAAACTTCTGGCGGCCGTGGTCGTGCTCATCGCAAGCAACGCGCCGGCAGGACGCCGTCACGCTGCTATCCCCGCTGCTGTCGACGCGCTGAGACTACCGAGGCGCCAACTGCAGCGCGCATGAGCACGTCAATCTGCTTTGCTGTGTCGTTCCTACATGGCAGTACCACCGCTGCGAACGAATAGTGCAGAGGGGGAGGAGTCAATGTTAATTTAAGGGTAATTTCCCTTGCAAAGAAATTTTGTTGAAAATGGACGTCAGTTACACGGGAATTGTAAAGAGGTGTAGCGATGATATATGGCCCGTTTGTTCCGTGTATCACGTATGTGTCGGTTGTGTCGTCGGTAGAGCTTCCCGCACCTGTCGTCGCCTCCCCCATGGTTTGTGGGTTCAAATTCTAGAGGGGGTAAGTTTTTTTTTTTGTCAACTATATGTTTAATTTTCTTCATAGTTTGACCGCTTGCTTTACCGTGACCACGCCTACAAGAGACGCCGACAGTCCGAGAGCATAAGAAGATTCGCACCTAAAATGTTCAGCGTGCGGAAGATCTTCCTAGCATTATGAACGACAGATAGTTGCAGTGTCTCCAAATTTCTCAATAGAGTTAGGTTAAACAAATCAACGGGTATTTTCAAGCCTGCATTTCTTTCTGAACAGTGAAGATTGCAACATTAGAAAGAACAAGAGCATGGGCGAGTTGTAATTTCATGTTAACTACTGTAGCGCATACAGGAACACGGAGGACCGACGTGTGCACCATGGTCGTTGATGTGCTGGTATGTGTAAGCATGAAGATAGTCAATTTGCAAGGTTACTACAGCTGTGTGAAAATTTGCATACTACAATTCAGTTCTTAGGGGGTTTACACAGCCATATAAACGTCGGTTTTACTCAGTAACATATACTGTCATGCTGGCTTTTCAAGCACAGAAGAGGTATCCTTCTGGTCACATGCATGCAGACAGATGTGGGATCCTAGACTAACATGTTTGCGTGAATGGAAACGCACATAACAGGCATAAGGTGCCGTGCTTTTTTGCGACATTGTCCTGCCCTTAGTGTACACAGTTTAGTTGCTTAAATGAGCGGCAGCAGCCGCCTCAGAAGCCTAATGGTAAAGTCATCATCATCAGCCCATATTATGTCCACTGCAGGACGAAGGCCTCTCCCAATGCTCTCCATCCTTTCCTGTCCTGTGCGAGCTGATTCCATTTGATGCCAGCGATGTTAATTTCGTCACTCCCTTTTACTCCATTTTACTCTTTATCGTTCGCCCTGCGCTTTCCTCTCTTGGTACCCAATCCCTTGTTCTAACTGTCCATCGGTTGTCTAGCCTTCTCATCGCGTGACCTGCCCATGTTCATTTTTTCTTCTTTACTTCAACTATTATGTCAGCTACCCCTGTCTGTTCCTTAACCCACCCGGCTCTCTTGCCATTATCATTCAAGCGGAAATTTTGCCAGTACTGACACATGGGGCAGAAACTTGGAGAATTACAAAGAAGCTAGAAAGGAAGGTAAGAACCACAGAGCGGGCGATGGAACGAAAATGATAGGCGTTACTCTAAGAGAATGGTAAAGTAGGGCGCTGTTAATGTCGCGGTCGCAGGTACACCGGATAACGATGGTCGCGCAAAGACACCGGGTTGCGTAAACTGTTGTCCAAGTTAAGGAACTTCGGATGGTCAAAATTGTAGCGGAGCTTCAGCTTGTGCTGCGCCTACATGGTGTCTTGCAGGTAAATTTTGGCAGGTAAATTCCCAGGACAGCTGGGCACTGTAGTGTAAGAAAATGTAATTTGCCTGGACAGCATATTTGACAAAGGATAATTTCCCAGCTTTACCGTTAGCGTAATCCAGAGACCAAACCTAAGTCAATTTTATCCAAGCCGTCATTGCTGAACACACCTCTTCAGAATTTTTTTCGATAGGGTGACAGAAAATTGTGTTAATTTCTAGCCATCCTAGGGAAACGCTAAAAGGTGTGCTTACAATAACCAGGGAAGCTATATTACGAGCACACGCGTTAACTAAAGCCTGATCCAAATTACCTGCGACTTATCATAAGGCGAAATGTCACCTGTTTCGCTCAAATATGCATGTTTAAGGTAGAAAGGAAGTGCTGTGATGGTGCACAGAGACATTTGTCTCCCAATGCGTTTGTTTAAAAAGTGCGAGATGCCCTGATACAGCTGTTTGTTCCGCTCTCGCAGCAAATACAAAGCGTAAGAAACTACATGTGTGAACTATAACAACTAGCCTACGACATGTTTAAAAAATTTTTGCAGAATTCGCAGTGCAAAATTCGGCGCACTCCGTCTCCGTACTCTGTCCTGGCGGGATTTGGTCAGTTGTGCATCGTTGCCATCAACTTTGAAAAAAATTCACAGCATATCCACGGAGTGAATGATGATGAGTGGGCGAAGGTCGGGAGGTTCATCGCAGATCGTGCCGAGTTCCGGATTAATTTAGTTAACGCGCATGCTACGAATCCTGATGGTTCAATCTACGCGCAAGTAAAATCTCCCACCGGCACTTCATTGCAGGTGAAGATCCAGTGCATATATATATATATGGGTGGCCGGTGAACGGTTCTCCAGCATGAGCAGTTGGTATTTCTCAGTCAGGAAACTCGCTAGGAGACGCTGTCTGCGCCAACGTTGTTTCTCGCGGGTGAGGGCGCGTTCTCCTTCTTTGCGAGTTGGTAGAGCGTTCATCTAAGAAAGAACATTTCCGTAGTCAACACGCGCCTTTCGCTCTCTCTCTCTCTGTCTCTCCCTCTCTCACAAGACAGCAGTTGGAAGATTGAGAGATCTCGCGCCGCGGGAGGCACGCGCCAAGGGCGCGCCTCCCACACGCGTCCTCCTAGTAGCGCGTTCCTAGTAGGTAACGCGCTACAACGGACGGACAGCAGCGTTCCATTAAACTCAGCTTAAAACAATCTGGTCCGTGAAATACGTGCCCTATATGCCCCTACAGCTTGCAATCGTTTACGCACTCCGATATTCATTATGGGAAGTTAGGTGTTCCCCTCTTGATCGAATAGACAAACGGACAGTTCCTATCACTGCTAAATTTGTGGTGATTGAGCTTGCTAGTATGTATTACGGTCGTTCTAATTGAAACCGGTAATGTAAGATATTGACCTGAGCGTCTGGAAATAGCGTTTGGCTCCTTCGACGTCCTTGGTGAACTGTTGGTGCTTCGCCACGATGTATAGGAACTCTAGCGGTGGCTCCAGGGATATGACGGTGGTGTTGGGCGTCCGCCGAATGGACACCCGCAGCACACTGTTCCACTGGAGCCTCAGGGACGTGTACAGCCACGTGCGAAGAACATCCACGGTGTCCGGCACTAAAGGCCACACGATGCCTGCCTCCAGCAGAGCCGCTCTGACCTTGCGTTTGAAGAGAAGTGCACTTTGTATCATGATCAATGAAGTATTGAATCAAGTCAGCCTTTGAGAAACAAGTGTTCGCTGCCAGCGCAAGGAGCTGTTGACCTAGAGTGTTAAGGCTTGGCAAGATGTTTGGGTCTGCGACTGTGCCGCAACTCTGGGCGAGTACAACGCCACGAGAACGATGCTCGATCCTGATGGTAACTAACGAATCCACTAGGCGCAAGCTGCACAGTTGTATCAACAAACCACAAATTTGCAAATAGCATCGATTTTGTATAATGTGTTATCATACATTTAGGCTAATTCATAATTAGATGGCGCAACAGTGTTTTGTGTTTTCGAACGAAGTCGAAAAATCTGTAAAGACATCTGTTTACTTATGGTAGTGTGTTGCTCTCAATATCTTAATTAAGTGAAGCCTCTGACCACCAAAACGAGTTTCACTGTGTGGCAGACGTTATAAGGTATTCATGATTTAAAATGACACCTCATCACGAGGTATGTGAGTTCTATAGCAGCCGATGAGATGTTTAGGTGAGAAAGAAGCCGAAATTTATAGTGCACGTACGAGCAAATGCATACTAATGAAGCCTACATGTTGAAAATCGTTCCTTAGAATGGCAATATGGTGCGCTTAACTATAAATTCCTCAACAGTGTTAGCAACGTAAGCTACAGTTTAAAATTAGCAATACCTTGGGCATTTCGTCCATTTCGCCATTTCGCCACCGCCTCGCAGCTTCGCATGAACGCTGCGCTTCTTTGAAGCATGGTCTGCTGCTCCCAAGTTACCGGACCAACCAAAACCCTGGACCTACGACGACGACATCAACAGAGCTTCCAGCCCGGATGCGACCACATGGGTATTGAACAAAAGACTCAAAGAGCCTCTGGACTCGGACAGGCCGTCATTGGAAATTAAAACGTAGCGACTCTTAACACGCGAACCCTTTCAAGCGAAGCCAGATTAGCTGAACTACTAGAAGAATTAAGGGGTATTAATTGGGATATCATTGGCCTTAGCGAGGTTAGGAAACCAGGAGAAGGGTACTTATCGCTTAATGAGGGACACGTTCTTTGCTACAGAGGACTACCAGAGAAGCGCGAATACGGCGTGGGGTTCCTTATACACAAAGACATAGCAGGCAACATCGAAGAATTCTATAGCATCAACGAAAGGGTAGCAGGGCTCGTGATAAAATTAAATAGGAGATACAAACTAAAGCTAGTACAAAGTTACGCACCAACGACCAACCACAGTGACGAGGCTGTAGAACAGTTCTACGAGGATGTAGAAACGGCAATGAACAAGGTACAGACCCAATATACGATTTGTTGGGGGACTTCAACGCGAAAATAGGAAAGAAACTAAAAGGAGAACGTGCCGTCGGTAATTACGGAGAAGGAGATAGGAATAGCAGAGGGGACATGCTAGTAGAATTCGCCGAAAGAAACCACCTCCGTGTAACGAATACTTTCTTCAAGAAACGTAAGAACAGGAAATGGACGTGGAAAAGCCCCAACGGAGGAAACGAAAAACGAAATAGATTTCATAATGTGCACTGATCTAGGTATAGTACAAGACACAGAAGTGGTTAATAAGATTAGAATTAGTGACCACAGACTAATAAGGGCGAAGATATCCCTCAATCTAAAGCGAACAAGGACAAAGTTAATCACACGGAAACAGGCCAACCTCGATAGCGTCAGGGCGAAAAGAGAAGAATTAGCATTGCACTTAAGAACAAGTATGAGCTCTAGGACAGGAAGATAATGAGGATATAGAGAAGATGAACGAAGACATTACTAATCTGATCACCGAAACAGCAATCGAAGTAGGGGGCAAAGCACCAAGACATGTTGTGAGTAAACTCCGGAGTCTACTAAAAATCTAATCAAGCAACGCCAACAGATGAGAATAACTAACTCAAGAGACAAGATAGAATACGCCGAGCTATCTAAGCTCATCAGTAAAAGTAGAGTCAGGGACGTACGTAACCATAACGTGAAAGAAATAGAAGCAGCCGTCAGAAAAGGAGTCAGCATCAAAACAACCAAAAGGAAGCTTTGTGCGGGAAAGAACATAATGCATGCAGTGAAAGATAAGCAGGGCACATCGTTACTAACTTTAGTGGCATAACCAAAGTGGCCGAGGATTTCTATTCCGAACTATACAGCTCAAATAGGAGTCTCCCCACCATGAGTGTATTAAATGCCGAGCAGGACTACGAAATCCCATGCGTCACTGCGGACGAAGTTAGGAAAGCAATACAGGGCATGTCCCGCGGAAAAGCGGCTGGAGATGACGGCATAACCACCGACTTGATCAAAGATGGCGGAGACTTCCTTATGGAAAGCTCGCGACACTATACACTCAATGCCTCAAAACTTCAAATGTACCCGAAAGCTGGAAAACGCAAATATTCTATTATTACATAAGAAGGGAGAGTTAAAGACTTGAGGAACTACAGGCCATCAGTCTACTCTCAGCACTTTACAAAATATTCACAAAGGTTATCTCAAACAGAATAAGGGCCACACTTGAATTTAATCACCGAGAGAGCAAGCAGGGTTCAGAAAAGGATACTCTACCATGGACCACCTGCATGCGGTCAATCAAGTAATCGAGAAATCCGCTGAATACAACAAACCCCTCTATATGGCTTTCATAGATTACGAAAAGGCTTTCGACTCGGTAGAGATACCAGCAGTTCTGGAGGCACTACGTCGTCAAGGAATATGTGATAGCTATATAAACACAATAGCCAACATCTATAACGATTTCTACAGCCACCCTGCTCCTCCATAAGAAAGCAAAAATCCCAATACAGAGAAGGTGTCAGACAGGGAGATACAATTTCTCCATTGCTATTTACTGCATGTTTGGAAGAATCTTCAAAAGGTTTACTGGGAAGAGACAGGCTCAGGATTAACGGCGAATATCTGGTAACCCTGCGATTTGCAGATGACAATATACTCTTAGCAATGATGGCGACGATTGCAAAAGATGATTGAAGACTAAGCCGGAGAAAGCGCTAAGGTAGGATTAAGGATGAACATGCAGAAAACAAAGATAATGGTAAGTGGCACGGCGAAAAAACGTCTATTCAAGGGTCGAAACCCATACATTTAGAATCGTAGAAGAATATCTGTACCTAGGGACAGCTACTTAACTGGAGAACCCACCCATATAAAAAGAAATCCACCGTAGAATAAACATGGGATGGCGCGCATATGGCAGACATTCACACTCATGAACGGAAACCTACCACTATCACTCAAACGGAAACTATATAACTACTGCATCCTGCCAGTACTGACTTACGGATCAGAAACCTGGAGAATTACAAAGAAGCTAGAGAGGAAGTTAAGAACCGCGCAGCGGGCGATGGAACGGAAAATGATAGGCGTTACACTAAGGGATAGGAAGACAGCCGAGTGGGTCAGAGAACAAACGGGGGTCGCCGACATAATGAACGATATTAAGAAGAAAAAATGGACATGGGCAGGCCACGTGATGAGAAGGCTAGATAACCGATGGGCAGTTAGAACGACGGAATGGATACCAAGAGAGGGTAAGCGCAGCCGTGGGCGGCAGAGAGTAAGATGGGGGAACGAAATCAAGAAATTCGCAGGCATCAAATGGAATCAGCTCGCGCAGGACAGGCAAGGATGGCGAGGATTGGGAGAGGCCTTCGTCCTGCAGTGGACATAAAATTGGCTGATGATGATGAATTTCCCCGTCTTACGTTAGCTTAATCCAGGAGGTGATCTAGGGGCATAAGTTCTAGCTTCACTTTTTTCCCTCTACAAACGTTTCTTTTCCCGAACCACATATATTTTCACAACTAATTTTTATCCTCGCCTACCTATTTATCTATTATCGTTCCGCTGTGATGTAACAATTTCACCCGAACTACCTTACGTTTCTGTTCGTTCCATACCCATGCGCCACCAATACATTAAGCGCCTCATGTGTCGAACCGCCCTCTACCTGCGGACAGAAGCAATGCTTCAGCCAAGTTCATCCAGCTTTAACTGAAATCGTCGCCAACGTTTCACAATGTCTCTCGAGCTAGGCATGTGTACTCTTTTGTCGCGTTGTCCAGTGGTACTGTACTGAACGTATCCGAACTTCTTTGGGGATGTCAGCCATGGTACAGTCTTTTGCTCCTGTTAGATTTCTCAAGTGCACAGTACCTTTGGAATTCACTAGCTCAAACTTTATTGATATCTTTGAAATGCTCCTTTGCCTCCTGTGGGCAGCAGTCAAGAAACGAGGCTTTAACAACTGGAGACCCTAATTTCATTGAGTATGCTACTTAGAGCACCAAGGCTTTTTTTTTAATTCTAATATAACTTGGGCAGGGACGGAGCTAGTGCCAATGAAGCTAGTGCAGGGATGGCGTTCGAATGGGACTAGCTTCACCAAATTCATATGGACATTGCTTTCAATTTGAGCAAGGCTACCCGCTTCTTCGACAAAACCTGCCATTTTCGCCGCAAAAGCAGGGTCGCTTTCACTGAGACACGCAAATACCAGTTTCTGCTTACCTGCCCCCTTCTATTGCGAAGGAACTGCGGTGCAAAAGGAACGTTGCGCAGTATTCCCAGAGGTGAGTCCCTAGTCGTCGTCGATGACGTCATCGCCGAGCCGCTGACGCTTCGGGAGCCGTGAGACACAGTCGGGAACAGTGCGTCCTTGCGGCGCCGCTTCCTCCTGGGCACGGAAACCATCGCACCCGGCTGCTGCTCGAAGCGAACACTTCGTCTGTCGGCTGACTCGACTAGGGGAATCGACTCCGGCTGTCCTTCCGACCCGTCCCTGCTCAGGACTTGACTGGCCGGCCCACTCACAGGCAACGATGAAGAAGGACGCTTCCCCGGTTCGGCCAAGCAACGCTTCTGTTCTTCGCGAGGTACTTGACCAGATGGAGAGGAGGCGGTTGACTGCGCAATGACATGGGATGCCTCATGAGGAAGTATAACTCCCCAGAACAGCGAGTACAAATAAAACAACATACATGCCTGCACTAACGCAGTGTGAAATTAGAATCTGCACGTGCCGAAATGTAATTGAGTGCCCAGGTTATGGGCAGTCATTTACATTCTCAATCCTCAGCTGTAATTGATGGGCAATTACAGCTGCACTTTTATGTCAAGGTAATCAATTTGCCATGTAGATTCACGGTAAAACTGTAGTATCAATGCACAGATTTAACATCATATGTGCATGAATATTGTTTCGATAATCTTTGCTCTTGCTGCCTGTTCTCGCAATCATTCAATGGGCAAGCCTAACGTGCTAGTTAGTTGCAACTTCAGGTCGTGGTCACTTACACTGTCACATAGACCAATGCACGTAAAAATGAGGAATGGTTTGCATGACGCAGTCGCTGTATACGCTAAGCTGGAGTCTTTGAATTGAAAGAACAAACTGATTTGTAGTGGTAGTCATAAACGGGATCAGGATATTTAGAATGTTATCAAAATATTCGCTGCGGTAAAAATACAACTGACATCGCAGTCGCAATGACTTCCTCTGTTAAAAGAGCTCAAGCAGAGAAATATTTCATGTCAGTTTATTACCTTGCTCAATTTTTATAGGGGTACCTTATTCTGAGAAAATTCAAGCGTACCGATGCACAGTAAAAATCTTATTCGGTACAAATCGGTACCCAACTCCGTGAGCAGCTGTGTTTATGTTTGGTTCGGAACGAATAACGCTTAATCATTCCCTTTTTCGTGTTTATCTTTTTGTTTCAACGCATCACACGCGCACTCGTTGTGTACCCTTGAGTGCTGAATGTCGCACTAACTTCGTGCTCTTCATATGTATTAGTTACAAGTTCCAATCAATGGTAAAACTTTCTTTGTCGATGAGGTACGGCTTTGTCTCGGTCGATATTGCGAAATTCATTTTTAAAAGCATATTGAAGTTTACTATGACAAAAGAGTTCTGCGGAAACCCGCAAGCTGGAGTAACGTTTTATGAAAGGAAAAATTAGCATCCACCCGTTTTGTAGCACAAGGCTACAAGGAAGTCCATACGGATTTCACATAAATGAAAGCTTCCTAGTTGCCGAAAAAATTCGTCCTGGTGCAACAAAACGGGTGGATGCTAATTTTCCCTTTCATGAACTTCACTATGTTGAGATGATATGAGTCAAAATAGCCTTGTAAATTACTGCATAGCGGTAGGTGAAAAAAAGTCACTTCTGGGCTCATATGTACTTTCATAGCAGCCGCAATGAAAGCCCTACTGACTGTGGGCCTATCATAGTTATCATGGTGCTTCGAGATCCATGAGAAGCACCATTGAATTTCTTTCTAAAAACACTATAACTTTAAAAGCACTCTAGTACTGATATTTAGTAAAATATCAATCTGGCCCAATCAGTAAGGGTAAACCCGAATTCTACAATAATTGTAGCACACCTAGATTCAGTCAGTTAGGAGTGCGTAATACCATGATATCCTTTTTGTTCTATGGAAACTGTTAAAAAACAATTCCTAGAAATGTGGAACCAACAGTTTTCCCAAATAAGGTTGACAACTTGTAATCGTTGTTCTACATCATCGATTCATTCTCGGCGTGTTGTGAAACCACGAAGCCGAGAACAGAAATGAGCTGCCGCCTTTTCCAATATTTCTCCAAGCTGTCCACAACGCTTTCTACTGGTTTTCGGACCATATAAGTGAAGATCCGCAAGGACAGTTTCCTTACCGCATCTGCCGGGTGCGTTGGTTCATTGTCAGGCTCCGTCGTCGCCTTTTTGATGGCCTGGTGGCCTTCAACATTCGAAATCACCGCATCGCCAACCTGGCTAACTGGACCGCCCCTGTTGAATTCCGGCATTACCACATAACTGGCAGGGGTTTCAACATTGAGGTCCTCCTTCCTGACCTGCAGAGTGCTGCTGGAGGTGCTCTCAACTGCAGATGGTAGTGTAAGAGCTCCTTGTCTAATGAGTTCTTGGTCGTTCGTTGTGGTCGATGACGCCGAAGAGCTTGTCGTCATCATCGGGTCATGGGGGTCGGTGTAATCCTGAACAGGTTCCTGGTTGCTGCCTTGATTCGCAGCTGCATTTTAAGGCAAAAGCCTTAGATGACTCACTGAGGGACGCCCTCGAAAAAGTTCATCATCCGCAGTAGTGAACCAGTAAACCTATGAGAGTTTGTATAGCTGATCACCTGGGGCGCATGCCCGCGCAGAGCACCAAAGCTGAGAATGGTTCGATTATGCATACTCGCATGCCCAAGCTCGGTATATACGTATGTACGCCGCGCTTAAACTGACAGGACACGCAAGCAGGCTGCACGTTAGGTATCATGCATTAAAAATGCCTATGTTCCAGCTTACGTCGTTAAGAATGCCGACCGAACTAACAGTGCATGGGGTTTCTCATTCAGTCTTGCAGAAGTCTCGTCCCAATATGCATGTTGCAAATAGTGTCCTAATGTATAGACTAATGAATTAAAAGTTGTGCAGCGAGATTTGGTGTTGTAGCGTTACACACATGTAACAGAAGCTCAATATCTTACCGCCCCTATTGGAAAACCCAGCGCCACTGGGAGCCAGCGTCCAGCGCCATGCCGGATTATGGGCCCAGTGTGCCGCTGTATACTGGCACGCAAAACCGCGTTAGAGCAAAAGAACGTGGTGCGGCCCTGCCATGCATGCTAAATAATATACAAATATAAAAAGCGAGAGGACGCATTAAAACAAAAAAAGAAAGCACTATAAAAAAGAAAACTTCCGTGACCAGGATTCGGACGTCGCACCTCAGCATCGCCAACCCAGCACACCACCACTGCGGCACGCCAGAACACGTTGAGGCGCCCGTAAACAGGTTAGTCAGCGGTGTGACCTGCCGTCAGACTTGTTTGCAGTGGTACACACAAGACGAACGCGCTTTTTATGCGCAATTAAACGTCACACGTTTGTCAGACAAATGAAAGAAGCGCCGATCACGCATGTCATTCGAATAATGGCGACAGCAGTCAGTATATTATACAATCCATATCTAATACTGAAAAAATATAAGTAGACCGACGGGCAGGGACTATCGACTGTTACGGCCGAGCTCGATAGCCTTTTCTTGCTCTTACGAATAGTCGACATGTATGTAGATGCGTTTTGTGTAGACTATAATGCCGCTCGATAATTGAACGTGTACTTCAAGTGACACATAGCAGTTTTCTCGCTCAAACGGTGATATCTTAGGACAGCGGCAGTACCAGTGTCTGACATACACAGGTTCATCGAAGCTCACAACTGTTATCCGCTTCGAAAAAAGGAAGTGCAGTGCAGTGGGAAGCCTCTCATCATCCTTGTTCAGTAAGCCGTATTGATCGACTAATATGTGATTGCATTTGAGTCAGAGAAGAGTGCGGCCGCAACTTTTCGTGACATATATGTGCTTGCTCAAAGTGCGTCGCTTCGATGCTCACCGCTTCATCTTCAAGAACCGCGAAGAAATAAAAACACCTGTTCAGGTTAAACGATGCCAAGGCTGTACTGAGCAGTAATTTTGATTCGTTTTCTTTAGGCTTGGAGTGCCGCTCGCGTGTAGACGGACTCGGCCGGTACGCTATGCCCAAGCTTCACTGGGAGCTTACTGGGACAGACCGATCGGGACTCGGCGGCTTGAGAAAGCTAAAATTATTGTATATTAGCTCAAAAAGATTTGTGATATGATTACCTTTTGGCTCATCTAAAGCAATTAAAGGTGCAGCAATCGCCAGAGGTGCAATTGCAGCGTGGTGATACCGATCGGTGGTTTTTTTTTTCTTTTTTCTGCGTGAGGTGGGATCGACGCTTTGAGAATATCATTAAATTGCGCGGCGATGTAAGATTTTACTGTTATTTGCACCGACTCCTCCACACAAGTGAACACTACAGCAGAACTATTAGCAGAATGGTTCACAGACGTGACATTGCGTGTCTAAGCTAAGTGCGGGGAAAATGCACAGATGTAAACATTCACAGCTGCTAGTGCTTAGTGCGCGCGGACGCGGTACGCCGCGAATTGCTGCACACTGTAGCTCGCAGCGATGAATTACGGCGAAGCCGTAGAGGTTTACAGAGTCTTCACACCTAGTGAAATCAACTAGTACTGACCGATTGCAGAGCGTGCGCCTGCGAAACCATCGCCAGCATCTCTTGGGCTGCTTGCAGTGTGTTCCGCACTCGTGCCATCGCGCCGCCTCCCAGTGTACAGCGCTTTCCAGCGAGCCTCTCACTGGTACCAGTGACATTCCAACTATGCCAGCTTGTCCCAGTAGAACGCCAGCGCGCACCAGTGCAAGCCAGCGCTGCCAGCGTCCCAGTGTGTATCGCCCAGTGAAATATCATCGTTCCCAGGGCGTTTACAGTGCTCCCAGTACGAAAACGTACTGGAAATGCACTGGGGGCGCTGGTTTTTGTAATAGGGGCAGTACTACTTAGTGGGTTACGTTGCGAGGGAGGACATCTTCGTAAACTATAAGAGAAAGGGTGTACGCTCAGATGTTCCGTACAGTAGTATATAAAGCCGAAACGGTGGAACATTGGTCTGAGAGCCATGTCCTGCAGTGGCGAAGTATAACTGTTTGTAGTGGCCCTGTTCACATGTGGCTCAAACTAAGATGAAAGAACTGAACAGAATGATTAAAGTTAGAGGCGATGTGGAGGCGCTAAGGAAAAATGGGTGCGAAACTACTATATCAGCATGGGTGACTTGTCCTCGCTATAGCAGATATTTGTGGACTCTGGCCCTCTTGTCAACACCATGAATCTGGTCAGATTTCTGGTTTTACGTGATAGGCAGAGAAATGCGATCTTCCAGCTAAGCATTTATACAAAGTGTGGTACGTCAGCTGCTGGCGTGTCAAGCATGGATCGCTCAGGGAACCCTGTGCTGGTGTAGTCAAAATATATCAAAGTAAAAACCTGTAAGGCAAGTACAGAGCCGTAGTTGCGGCAACTGACGGTACGTTTATCAACATCTAGCATGTGTGTTTTCCGTGAAGGTTCCCATCGTCCGCCTTCTCGTTCTAAGGCTCTCAACATCCTGTGTAGGCTAGTCGTGTGCCGATGCTTGCATGAATTTCCGTAAAGATGTGAATACATGGACTAACACAAAGAAAAGGTTGGTACCTTCCCTGCAAAGTGCGCTAGAAATAATTGTGAAGAAACGTGACCGACACACATATGAAATGCTTCAGTGAAGGAAGCATGAGCGCCACCCTTATCTACCCCCAATCTTCACTCCAATCTTGCACTTTCGTTTATTTTAAATTGAGACTGATCCTCTAAGTGCAATGTCTGACATGAGTAAATGTTCATTACAACAAAATTTATCCTTAGATAGGTTCTTGTGCAGACGTCGTCTTAATTTTAAAGACAACGATATTTGCGATCATTCCGATTTTTTGTCATAGGTGGTCGTAAAGCTAAATATCGCTCAATACGGTACACAGTTCGAAAAGAAGAAATGCCTGTGGCAACACAACCCCAGAAATGTGATCCTGCCATAAAAAACGAGCAATCAGGTAAGCTGGTAAATAGGAATTCTTTAAATAGCCCAAAGGGGCTATCAGACTACGGAAGTGCCAGTCATATTTCAGCCGAGAAGCGTCATCATGTAAACATTATAACAGCACCTCTAATTTTTTCCACCGCTCAGTGCTCATACAGTGCAATTTTCTTGGAAGCCTTGTATCCCTATACTAGTGCAACTGAGAATGCTACAAGTTGCATGCATCTTCCACTTAAAAATAATTGTGTTCCCTACTTCCCTATGCAGTGAATAAGGTTAAGCTGGATTGTTGGATCTTTCAACGTTTCTTTTATAATCAGTCATATCGCACTACTTACGCACTACCATGTGTTGTTCACTGTCCAAGCACACTATGACTGTGGAACCGGGATCTAACTCAGACGCACTACCCGTCGGAACGAAATAATAAATTTGCAGACGCAATTTCACCTTTTTCATAACGAGGCGCAACGATGACACTGGTTTTTCATTCTAAAAACGAGCAACAATCTCAACTGTTCCACAGTATTAGTTCTTGTTCGCAGGGCCTGAAAATGGAATTTTGCCTGCAGCAATCCCAGCTGCTTGAGCCATGCCTAACTAATTCCAAACTCCTTGCTTCTCCTTCTTATTCCTTGTGACATATTAAAGATCGCATTATCGCAGTGATCCTTGGAATCTTCGTCTCAACGTTGAGTGCGGTGTGGTACCGTTCTTCGGCGCTGGCGCCCTGGACGGCCGCGGCGCCGATACAACAGGATGCCCACCTTTTAAGGAATATATGCGAGCCGACGTCGATGATAAGAATCCAACTGTCATTGCTAGCAAACCCGTGGAATACGAGAAGCTCACACTAGCGAGTTGAAGTTACCATTTCCAGTCTATCAATTCCACTTATTTGGAGGAAGTATATGGAATTACGGTCCTCACCTTGACAGTACGCCAGGGGCTCGTATTCCGGATTCGTACCCTTCTTGCCGCATGGAGTCTCCTTCACCAGGGTGTAATGGACGACATTAGCGGGACCCTGAGCAATGGTCTCCTTGGTGCCTCTTAGGGCCAGGTGTTCCAACGTGGTGCCAGGGAAGGTCTCCTTCTGGTGATCATCGTCCGAGCCTTGCCCAATGCGTCTTTTCCCCAGCGCACTCTCTTCGAAAGTAGAAGATCCTCTCAACAAGCGGCTCTCGATGCTACGCCTGGAAAAGGGCGGCTCGAGCGACTTGCAAGGAATATCGCGTTCTATATCTGAAGACATCGGTTCGTCAGTGCGATCTTCTTCTTCTTCTTCTTCTTCTTCTTCTTCTTCACCTGAAAATACATGGCTCACGCCCACTGTGGGGGATTGGCCAAGAATTGGGTGCTACAAAAATTAATATTTAGGACTGCAGTAATCTACACAGAGAAATGGCGAAGTGGTATTGATGTAATATGGGGGGGGGACTGTAATGATTCACATTATGAAAAATAGAATAATAGAAAAAGTCTAAAATTTCTATTGAACGTTAGTTGTGCATTTGAATAAATATAAGGATATTTCTGGCTTATTTAGAAACGATCAGTTTCATTAATGTAATTTTGCACGGCCAAGCAAACATTCGTATTGCAATATCCAGAAATGGAGGCACCAAAAGACAGAACCACAGGCGTAGACAGGTCTATTCCAAGAGCCCGCAAGGGGTTTTCTAAGCATGTTTTCCTAGCCACGGTAAATCGTCGACAGCTCAAAAGGAAATGATCTATCTATCGTCTCTGGCTCTCCGAAGAATGCACACAGTGGTGAAGGAACCCGACCAGACCTGTGTTCATAGAAATTTAGGCTCGGTACACGGCAGCGTAGCCTTGTAAGGGACACTTCCAGTTGACGTGTTTTACATACTGTTCTCCGCCAGGGGTACAGAAGGTGACAATAATCTGTGGAGTTTGTCAACGCGGAATCTATCAATGCTTCCCTTATGACTCGCCTAGGAAACCTAGCAGCCGTGACATAAGCGGACGCAGGAAAGTAGGGTAGAATCGGTCCGTCTAAAGCAGCCTTTGCTAAAGAATCAGCAACTTCGTTGAGGAGCAATCCTTTATGGCCGGGGACCCATATTAAACGGACTGTTCTCAAATGCGAAGGTACAAATGCCTGAAATGCCTTTATCACGTGCGTGTCCATGCTAGCGGTGAGCGAAGTACAGAGTGATAGAGAATCTGTGAGAACCACGGCTGACAGAAATGAAGAATTTAAGTTGCGCAGCGCAAGTACGACTGCCAAAAATTCAGCCACGAAAATAGGCACGAAATCAGGAAGCCGCACGGAATAAGACCAATCAAGATTCGGGCTAAAAATTCCAACACCTGACTTTTCCTCGCGGTGTGATGCATCGGTGGCAATAACGGCATTTGTTCCGAGTCTCTGAAGATGGTCTTGTAATATGCCATCTAAGATGCGATGTGGAAGTAACTTTGCATTACTCGGGAAAATGTCATCGAATTCAATTTCAACTGAACAAGCTCTGTCAATGACCGGACGTACATCGCATAGACGCACGTTTAAGGGGTCGAGTAATCGTTGCACAAATATAACTTGCGGAGTGTGAAACCGTGGCCAATTAGTACCGAAAAACATTGCCGAATGAGAAATAAAAACAGTTTCAGACTGCCTTAATGGTGATTCATAAATTCTTAAAAATGTATTTACACTCAAAAGGCGAAATCTGCATGATAGGGATGGAAGTCGCGATTCCAGATACAACACCACATTTGCAACTGTTTTTGGAAGGCCAAGGCATTAGCGCAATGCTTTTCTTTCCAAAACCATTAAGGGTCGGACCATGTACGCTGGGGCACCAGAGAAAAGTACGCAGCCGAATTCTAGAATAGGGCGAACGTACATGCAGTAAATCATTATAAGTGTGTCTCTTCTCATACCTACACGGTGGTTTCTGATCCTGCGCAATAAGCCAATTGCACGTGCACCTTTTGCAGCTATGTAATAAATGTGTAGTTGCCATTTAAGAGAGGCATCATAAATTACCCCAAGGTATTTAAGAGATTCTAACTGTGGTATGTCTTCCAGCTGGTAGCAGAGCGAAATGTGCACAGGGTAATGAAGAGGAAAGAAAAGAACGGCACATTTACTGGTATTAAGTGAAAAGCGATTGCTAGTTAGCCAGCTCTCTAAGGTGTTAAGATAGTCCTGCAGACGTTTATATAAGGTATGGATATCGTCTGCCGCTGCAAAAAATGCGATATCATCCGCATAAACATAAGTAGTTACATCCTGGTTTCGTGGAATGGAGCTCATTAATACATTAAAGAGCACAGGAGAAAGAACTGATCCTTGCGGTACTCCTCTTGTTTGTGTGTATGTAGACGAAGAGAAGCCACTTTTATAACAATAAAATTTTCTGTCCAAGAGAAATCTGCCTACCCACGCAACTATATACTCCGGGAAACCAAGAGAATTTAATCTGCCTATCAAGATCGGATGTTCTACTGTGTCATATGCTTTAGCAATATCTAGAGTCACCAGGGCAGCGTATTGGTTATGGCGCCTTGCTAAATGAATACGGCTTTCTAAATCGACGTGTGCATTCCAGATGGAGCAGCCAGCCCTAAACCCAATTTGACAGGGGCTTAGAATTGACCTTTCATCAATAATGACATTTATGCGGCGATGAAGAATCCTCTCAATAAGTTTAACTACACTGGATGTCAGAGCAATCGGTCGTATGTTCTCTAAAGAATACCCTTGCTCTTGTTTCTTGAGCAACAGCACTATTCTGGCAAGTCTCCAGTCTGGTGGTACCCATGCGTTCTTTAATGAATAATTTACTAGCTCTAAAAGAACATTAGGCGATTGCTGATATAAAAGCTTTAGCATTGCATTCGTGATGCCATCTGGTCCAGGTGCTGAGTTAGGCAAACACAGCACAGTCTGGGCTAATTCAGATAAAGATATCTCAGCGAATTCATGGGATGACGTAAACTTGCACTGAGTTGCCGGCAGATGTGCGGTAAAGCGATCTTCTAAGCCTTTCGCTATCAGTTCAAGAGAGGCACTCATTTCTTGCGGCGTCAAGACACGTGACTCTAATGTCAACTGCATCGGTAGTACCTTTCGTGTCCGAAGATACGCGAACAATGCACGCTTATTGTTTGATTTTGAGAGGTAATCATAATGCTTGCTGTCATACTCCTCGTTCGCTCGGTTAACTGTGCGCTTAAATACACCAGCAAGAAATTGATAGTTTTTCCAATTGGTTGGACACTGATTCTGTAGAAGCTTTTTCCAAGCGGCTTTTCTTCTTCTGTAATCTCGCATACACTCATCATTCCACCACCGAGAGGATGTACGTTTAGCCGATGGAACCACAAACTCAGATCTTTTCCTGGAGTTTTCGAGAATTGTAGAAACTTTAGAAGCAATTTCTTTACCATCAGCATGCTGGAGGGACAATAGGGCCGACCGTAACAATGTCTGAAATTTATTTAGGTTGACATATGTGCGCGTTGACTGTTGTAAAGTTACTACTGGACAACTAATTTCAAAATACACAGGAAGATGATCACTGTTAGTAGCAGAGTCAAATGTTGACCATGACGAAACTTTGACTGCACTGCTACAAAACGTTAAATCGAGAACTGAACGTGACTGGCCTCGAATAATTTTATGTGTCCTCGCTTCACGCACAAGAGCTTGCGGTCTATGGTCCACTCCCATAGTCGCGTGCCACACGAGTCTGTCTTTAGCCCCCACGATACATGATGGGAATAGAAATCTCCTGCAAGCAATACGTCCTGCCTACAAGCCGCCAAAGCACTGTCAAGGTGACGCGTGTTGTGCACACCGACAGGAAAATAACAGTTTACAATAGAAAACGGGAAATAACCTGGGAGACACAAATCCAATGCTAAAATTTCACAGTCGGAATCTGACATTTTGAAAGAAATTTTCGCCTTGTGACATGTCTTATTTGACACAAAAATCATTAGGCCACCGCCTCGTGGTGGACGATCTAATCTAAAAGAGCGAAAACCTGCGAGTGAAAAATTGTTATCCGATGTAAGCCAAGTTTCTTGAAGAAGTACAATATCGGGATTAAAATGATTACAAAGGTAACATAAATCAGGTGAGGCTGAGAATACAGAGCGGCAGTTCCACTGCTTCTCCTTCTTCTTCCTAGTCAGCTTTCAAATATCGGGCGCATTATCGTAGTGTTTCGTGGAGTAATGTTATTTAACAAGAGATAACTAGGATAGAAATTAGGATGGCACCAGAAAAATGGGGGTTAACTAAAAAGCTAGAGACAAAAATAAGGAGCATGCAGCGTGCAATGGAAAGAAAAATGATAGTTGTAACGCTAACAGATAAAAAAATGTGGCTGATTCCTCTGTCAAAGGAATCGGTATAACACGGTAGTGAAATGTGTCTTCGCATAAGCAACCGCGCGCTCATTGTTACATCGAGGCGAACTTGCCCATTCCTATCGGTTTCGCTGGTACGGCATCCTTCGACGTGGATGAAGCCACGTACACGAAACGCCTCTATAACATCAAGGACTAACCCATTGTGATAAGCGAAGTAGTTTACGCAATTACTGGACACCGCCCATAGTAAATGTCGCAGGAGCAACGTATCAATCATGTAGCGTCATCTCCATGAACGCTCACCATCATCATCGTTTTCCCGCCACCGCGCTAACCGCGCCGCGCCTCGGCGGAGCTCATGTGGCGTAGCTCGAGTTCGCGAGCCAAGACGACGACGTGGAACGCGCTGACGCTGACGCTGACTTGAAGGAAACAACAACAACAACGACGCTCACGGCTGGACGAGACGCTGCAGCCCGCCGCTCCGCTCTGCCCTTGTTCGTCTGAGGCAAATAAAAGGTAGCGGCGAGGGCACAGCCTACGTCGGCCGCCGTCATGGCTTCTCGCTTCCTCCCTCGCTAGAGTGGTGACCTGGGCAAGCCTACCGCCGAGTGGCCTGCTGCCATGCTCCCGCGTCTCCACCCGCCCTTGACACCCTTCAAGCCGGGTCAACGGGGCCACCTGGCGTGGCTCGATGCAGTCCTAGAGATAAACGGCATCACCGACGAGCCCACGAAGCACGTTCTCCTCCTCAGCACCCTCCCGGCCGATCTCTAATACCTCTCGGCAGCGTCGTTGGCCAGTCCACGGTCCTACAACGCTCTCCGCGCTGCCGTGCTGGCCTACAACGGTGAGCCATATTACCCCCATATTCGGAGTACTTCGCTGCAGCCGCGAGGAAGCGCGCAGTTGTTCCCAGCCCGCGACCTACCCACGCTTCTGGCCCGCCTCCGAAACCTGTTACGATCTATGGTACATCATGGCGACCTTCAAGTTCATCCCTCGGCGAGCCCACCTTCGACGTCGAGGTAGATCGTGTTGAGTCCTCAATCGCGATATCAACTAAGCGGTCCAGCCCCTCGGAGACGTCGCCACCTGCATTATCCCAGGTTACGGCATCCCTCGAAGGTAACCTGACTTCTTCGACGGTCGGCAACCTCAGCGACAGCAGCGACACCGCGAGCACTACGCCGGCAGGCAGGACGCTCGCCATGAGTTCTGTCGCGTACACGACGTCGCTTGCTGTTCGCCATCTGGTTTTGGCGACATCAACATCCATGCCATCCGACCTCGACAACGACCCCTCGACTACAGTTAGTCCATGGCAGCAGCAGTCGATATCCGCTTCTATGTCGTGCGTAGTCCAAGAGCCGGCGCATCACGAGCTCCCGCCGCCCTTCTGTGACGTCGCTACGAAATCGGAGACACCTGACAACAATGCGCCTCCTGCGCCCCTCCTGGAACCTTCAACGCACGATGACCTTACACCCTCAGCTAAACCTCACGCCATCTTTAACACGTCTCTGGCGCCGTCTACACCAGGCGCTTCAGGGACCACTAGTGCGCCACCGGATCTCCCTGCAATCTCCACGTCATCTCCTGTGACCCAGACCCAGGCTGCCCGGGACACTTCGGTGACACACTCGGCGCCTACCAGCAACTCGTCGCACCACGACCGCGGGCCTATCACAAACCGGCGCACTGGACCATCGCTTGTGATATCGTCGGCTCCTGTTTGTCCAGTGCACGTCATGCAGTTGCCTCCACTGTGTTCCAGAGTTCGTCGACATGCGTACTTGTGCAGGCGCCGCATAGCGCTGCTACCTGCATCGCTTCATCGCCGGCACACATACCTGAACCCTCCACACGCCACTATTTTTGCCGAACCACGTGGACGACCATCTCGCTACACGCCAATTTTGTGTATTCAGTACAACACCCGCGTCTGTGGCGATTACATCCTACCACCCAGACATCTGCTGTCCGTGCATCGTGCCCCTCGTCCTCTACGAAACTCTCAGTGCCGTCCTCCTGAGGTGTCATAAGGACCTTATGCCTTTTTTCCTCCCATGACATGGACTGAGCATGGACGTTTTGGACTTTGGACTTTTGGACGTCGGCAGCCCTGTATATAGTGAACACAGTTTCACATGCCACTTTTCATAGCGTTCATGACTTCCATTTGGCTTCATTTCTGCGGTGGGAGTAATCTGCAGCGTCATCTCCATGAACGCTTATCATCATCATCGTTTTCCCGCCACCGCGCTAACCGCGCCGCGACTCTCGCGGAGCTCATGCCGCGCGGCTCGAGGTCGCGAACCAGACGACGAAGTAGAACGCGCTGACGCTCACGGCTGGACGAGACGCTGCAGCCCGCCGCTCCGCTCTGCACTTGTTCGTCTGAGGCAAAAAATAAAAGGTAGCGGCGATGGCACGGCCTACGTCGGCCGCCGTTATGGCTTCTCGCTTCCTCCTTCGCTACAAATCATATTCGCTCGAGTTACATTGACCTGTCAACGTCGTTGCCGTGCTTTGGCGCCTCACGCAGTAGTTTTCTTGTTCCTATCACGCTCAAGGAGTGGTCGGCGGACAAACGCTCCCCACGATGAAAGGTGACCGGTGCTCTACTCCTGCGCTACCGGCGTACATACGCGCGAATCTGTACGAAAGCGGCCATGCTCTTTCTTATCACGCTTCATTCTGGTGCACGCGCAGCTGGATTTTTTCCCCCCATGTGCGGCTCCGCACGCGTGCGTCGAGAAGGACTTTGTAATGCGCCTGGAATGATGCCGCCATCCAGAAGAGGCGAAGTAAAGCTGCAGCGATCCATTTCGCTTTTCCCGGATGGTCAATTACTTCACATTCCTCTTGGAGTGCTCGAAAAATACTTACTTTTGTCCAATGTACTCATTCGAAATCGTCAGCTTTATGCCCTTAACTAATCTTTCTGTTCTGATTGCACGCATGCACTGACCTCCAGTTTATCCAGTGTTCGCTTTATGCGTTTTCATTTTTATTACAAATTTATATTTATGGACGTTTGTCTTTTATGTACATTATGCTAAATATACAAATTCCTAAATTTGTAGAAACTTCGTTTCCTTTCGCTTTTTTGCATACTTCCGTTTCCTTTTACGCATTATATAACGTTTTATTTTGTTTTGTATACGCCTATGTCCAACGTATTTTCACACGGATATAAATACCATCATCTGTCAAAGGGACCCCTCCCACAACTCATCTCGAGTTCTGTGGTCCCAACTGTTTAAGTATTATGCATTGTACTCAATTTTGTTACGAATAAACCTGATTGAGTGATTGATTGATAGCCTTATCTAATTCCTAATAAGCCTAATTCCTAACTGTATTCCTCATAATATTTAGGAATATAATTCCAAATTATTTCGGTAGGTTACACAGAAACAGGTATAGCTACTCCTTTTGACGCACCCGACGTAACACACGGAATTTATGATGAGGGCCCATTAACATTAATATATACCGTAATCACGCGACCCTAAGCATTTTCTTTTTTCAAGAGCGCGACATTCAAAGTTAAGGGAGGTCCCCCAGAGTGCTTAAACTAAGAAATATGAGATGACTACACCACACTTATCCTTTCGTAGCTGTGGGCGTACTTCCAACGTACTCCTTTCAAACGTACTTTGCAAGCTGTACAAACTAACATGGATGCAATCAGTGAATCCACCACTTCTTGTGCCTGATTGTCGGACACCAACTTTCACTGCCACTCGAGGTCGACACTGTCGCACTTCTTGAGGCGCCACTTTCGCTATCCCACTGCATATAACGAGAAACATGGGCATGGTTTAGGACACAACACGTGGCCCGATAGACTGGCGGCGTGTGAGTACACTTGGCAATGGTACGTGCTCTTCAGAAAGGGATGCTTATACGCGTAGTATAGTTCTAACTGCGAAGCATTTGAAACGATCATGTGCGTATAAGCATCCCCTACTGGGCAGCGCAAAAATACGGACAGTTCCAGAAAAAGTTGTGGGAGCTTAAGCTCTGCCTTAAGAGTTGAATGCGATAGCAATGTCTGGTCCTATTCTCATCGCGTTTTCTTCCGCTTGCGGTCCTCTCTAGTCGCGTAGCCACCTAAATGACAGCTTGGGTGTCTATCTTCCCTGCCTAAATCTTGCGCGGCCTCCCTCGTCTCCTTGTGCCATTTGACATAGATGTACCATGAAAACTCGACGATGAAGAAGGTATCATAAGAACTGAAACTTGAGCGTGTTACCAATGGTTCATCCTGTGGGTGCAGTGCTACACGAAACGTGGACAAAGAAGAAGAGGACGCACGTGTCCTGCTCTTCTTTTTCTCTGTCCGTATTTCGTATAGCGCTGCATCCACATCAAGATGGAGGATGCAGGCGGCTATATGCGGGATGGCAGAGGATGTAGCGCATGCGCTTCGGAGTGAGGGGTCCCTAGTTCGATTCCCCCGGCCGCCGAAGGATTCTTATTTCTTTATTTGATCTACCTTGAATTTCCGCTCACGGACAACGCTGATTTTTCGCTCACAACCAACGACGCCGACGCCGGAATTTCTGCGAAAGGAGCTCTCGCGTTAATAAAATACGGAGTTGACGGGTTGACACGAGCGTTCAGTAGTATGTCCCTTGCTCTCATCAACTACAAAAACAATTTACAACTGAACAAGTTCAAAATTGTATAACGGCATCCTCAACGGTAAAACATATATACTGGAGTAGCTTGTAATGTAAATCGGACCCATACAAAACTGCAAGTTAGTTCAACTGTAAGTTAGTTCAACTTGAAATGCCAAGCACTCTTTCTTTTATGAGGAGTTACCTAAAATGCTTGCAAACAGCCCTCGCAAATTCTGGCGGGTGATGAACCCTCAGGAGATGCGCACAATAAGTGTTCTAAAGGTGAATGGCGATGCAGCTAACAACATTGAATGTGCGAATATTTTTAACGAGGATTTTTTCTCTGTTTTTACCAACGAAGGCTCATTTTCTGAGCTTTCTTCACCTGCTAGCAGTACCGAGCCTACGTCTCCAATTATTTTTAGGGGCGAAGCTCCTCTTAGTCTAACCTTGTCCCGCGTCAGTCGTCAGGCGTAACCCCCGTGCAGGGAGGCACGCGCTCGCCCTCGGCGCGTGCCTCTATCTCTCTCTCTCTCTCTCTCTCTCTCTCTCTGCCGGCGCGTACCTCCCGGCGCGTGCCTCTGCTGTCTTGTGTGAGAGAGAGAGAGAGACAGAGAGAGGGCGAAAGGCGCGCGTTGGCTTTGGAAACGCTCTTTCTTAGAGGAACGCTCTACCAGTTCGCAAAGAAGGAGAACACGCCCTCACCCGCGAGAGACAACGTTGGCGCAGGCAGCGTCTCCTAGCGAGTTTCTTGATTGAGAAATACCGACTGCTCGCGTTGGAGAAGCGTTCACCGGCAACCCATATATATATATATATATATATATATATATATATATATATATATATATATATATATATATATATATATATATGCACTGGATCTTGACTTGTAATGAAGTGCCGGTGGGAAATTTCACTTGTGCATAGTTGAACCATCAGGATTCGTAGCGTGCGCGTTAACTAAATTAATCCGGAACTCGGCACGCTCTACGATGAACCTCCAGAGCTTCGCTCACTCATCATCATTCACTCCGTGGATATGCTGTGAATTTTTTTCTACGAGCGGGATCATTTCGATCATAGAAAAAATTAAGCTTTCATCGTCTGCAGGCGTGGACGATATTAACTCAAAACTCTTAATAAACATTAACCATGTGCGTGCCGCGTACCTAACATTGTTATTTTCGCAGTCATTATTGTCAAGCATTCTGCCACCAGACTGGAAAGTGGGGAAGGTTATTCCAGTCTTCAAATCAGGTAACAGAGACTCGCCACTAAAATACCGTCCCATATCTTTAACTAGTGTCCCCTGTAAAATCATGGAACATGTCATATACTCCCATATCATCAACTTCTTAGATTTAATACACTTTTTTCATCCCTGTCAACATGGATTCCGGAAAGGTTATTCTTGCGAAACACAGCTGGCCATTTTCCTTCACGACCTACATTCTAACCTCGACTGTAACATTCAGACTGATGCCATTTTCCTAGATTTTGCTAAAGCATTTGATACTGTCCCTCAGAAACGCTTAATTCTAAAATTATCTATGTTAAATCTACACCCCAGCGTACTTGCATGGATCACATCTTTCGTGACTAACCGCTCCCAGTTCATTTTTATTGACAATCATTGTTCTAACCGACTGCCTGTAATGTCAGGTGTCCCGCAGGGGTCTGTCTTAGGACCTCTTCTTTTCCTAATTTATATTTCTTTTCCTAACGCATGTATCGTGTAACATTCGCATGTTTACCGTTCAGTAACCAACAATCATGACCAAAGATTAATTCAGCATGACCTTAACAACATACAAACATGGTGTAATCGTTGGCTAATGAACCTAAATCGTAATAAATGTACGCTTGTTTCCTTTTCTCGCCGCCGTATACCCTTTAGTTTCACCTATTCAATCGCTAATATTCCAGTAGAATCAGTTCAGTCATTCATATACCTCGGTGTCACCTTGTCTTACGACCTTTCTTGGCGTCATCACACCACTAACATCATTTCAGCTGCTAATAAATCACTAAGATTTCTCAGACGACACTTCCGTCATACTCCACCGTAGCGGTGGAGTATGACGGAAGTATGACGGTGGAGTATGACATCTCAAAATGCTTGCATAAGAATCATTAGTCAGATCAAAGCTCGAATATGCATCTTCCATCTGGAGCCCCCCCCCCCAAATATACATCATAAATGAACTCGAATCAATTCGAAATCGGGCTGCCACGTTCATTCACCCTGCATATTCATATGATATCAGCATCTCATCTCTGAAGGCGGAATCGGGTTTGGAAACACTTGCTTCTCGCCCACAGATGGCTGCCCTCTTTCATATGTTGTATTTCAGTTCACTGAATCATCCACCGTACATGACTCCACACATATCGCACTGGTCATCCGCTTCAAGTTGCACTACCACGTACCCGGACATTCGAAGCCTCCTTTTTTATACGAGCAGCAAAAGACTGGAACGGCCTTCCTCACGCCATTTCTGCCATGATTAACCCATCCATGTTTTCTGAAGCCATTAAAAACATCACTGTATAGGTTTATTAAACACCACCCCTCATGTAATACCCCTGAAGGGGGACTTTAAGGAAATAAAGTGAAGTGAAGTGAATTGAGCGTAATTGATGGGAAAGTGAGTTTAAGAACATATACACAGAGATTCGCACATTGCCAGCGTAACATATACCACTTGATAACTGAGCGGGAATTTTATGCCTAATCAGCTTCGCGTGCTCTCTGTTGTCACGTGTATCTTTTTTCAAAACACCGTGAAGTAACAGCTTTAATTCACAAGCAGCAAATCGATCATGTAAACAAGATCAAAATCAAATGAACCCCGAGGGTGAAAAATTAATCGCTGAATGTCAAACAACAGTCGACAGCTGTAACAAATAACCAGAAGCTAAACAGATTGTCCTGCACGGGCTTCTTCATAAAGCCCACACCACTCTTTCACTTCGCTCAAATGCGCATGTAACAGAATCACATAACGATTACTAATACTGAGGAATTCATATCCTAAGAGTACATAGTAAACGTTTCTACCAGCAACTGCACCAAAACGAAGCGGCCTTCAGCCACATGTCGAAATCACATTAGGGCCGTCTTGTTGACAGGATTCATTGCGCTGCCCAGCTCACAACCGAAGGCTTCGCCGAATCCCTCGATGTTGCGAAATGGCTTGTCGCATTCTGCACAGGCGGACAGGTCCAACTTGTCGCTGCCCAGACAGAGGCCGTGACACGAGGCGATAAAGAACATCGTGGTGCTTCCGTAACGTTCGAAGCGTTCCAAGTGCTCGTCGACCTCGGCCGCACCGACAGCGCGGTGGGCATCGTACGATGCCTCGAGGGCTAGCGTGCAGAGAACCTGGGCGATCCTGTAGGGGCCAACGGCATGGTGTGGACGGCTGGTTCTGTTGGAGCTTTCGACGGCGCGATTGATAGCCCTTGCAGCTTCCTTAGACGTGGCGTAACTGCGTGGAACAGTTCTTATGTACCATTAAGGATGATTAACAGTAAAACACACACCGACCATCCCGGCAACGGCGGCTGCATTTCGATGCAGGCAAAATGTTGAGGCCCGTGTACTGTGCGGCATGCCAGTGCACGTTAAAGAACCCCAGGTGGTCGAAATTTCCGGAGCTCTCCACTACGGCGTCTCCCACATTCACAGCTCGTTTTAGGACGTAAAACCCCAGAAATCAATCAATCAACGCATCGACGAACAATGAAAAGGACGAGAAAGAGATTTCGGTGTGTGCGTTCACTCTTCATAATTATGCTTGCCGAGCAGACGGGCTTGAGTCAAAGCCTCGACTTTACCACTATATCCATTCAACTTCTGCTTCACGTCATTTAACTAGCTGAATACACTGAATCTCTCCTGCGGTTTCTGAATCCGTATATACCTAAATATAATGTATTCACCATTCGGCCTTCAGAGGCCGCTTACATTCGTAGAATTATAGTGCGTAACGATACTGGCAGTTGTTTCCAGAGCCTCGTGAACGAGTGGTAGCTCTCAATTTTCTCACGGCAAAGAAAATTGGGCGTAATTTACTTTCAAATAACGACTTATATTCAGTGCTTCACATAAACTGAGGATAACGTACATATAGCAAAGCCAAATTGAAAATGTATTTTCAATCAGACTTCGTGTGTGACCCGTGAACTGAGCAACGCCGAACACATCATTCTCTGATGTCTCTGAGCATGAGTTAAAACACTTGAAAGCGAAGAAGCAGGGAGTGGTTGATGGTTGCAGTGTAAGATGTCATTCCTAGATCAGTGAGCCTATCTATTGGAATGGATGCTTCAGGTTAAAACGGGAACAGAAATAAATCAGCCTTATCAAATAGTGTTGTTCAAACAATGCTCTACAGCATGCGAGGTACAGATCGAGTTAACAAAATATTCAACCTTATGTTTTTCTTCAATGTACGCTCCGATTTCACTTGCTTGGTACCAGGACAAAAGAGTACACGAAGTATTTCCCATGGTCACCCTAGATATATAACGACGCGTGTGATGGTTACAGAAAAGCTAGGCCGTGGCATACGGTGCCACATTGAGCAAGTGCGAAAACTCGATGCCAGCTATATTCATCGTGCCAGTTTGTTGCCACAACAGTGCCATAGCGTTATCTCTACATCTAGAAGGCAATGCTCAATAAAAAATTCGCTGATTTACTCCTGGGCTGCCTATAACCAGCTGCATTACAGGGTGTTTCAGTAAATTTGCGTCACCCTATAAAAATAGTCGTGTGCGTTAAGTGGATGGAACAAAAGAGTATTTGTGACGTACACTTCCCTAACGGAAGTAGATATCTGAAAAATAAACGCGTATTTTAGATAGAAGTTCCACTCGGGGTCTGAACCCACAATCAGCCAGGGAGCAACGGTAAAAGCTGGAAGCGCTACCGCCACACCACCGACCGACTTCCAAGGTGGAGGAAGAAAGCGGCCTTATATCTTTCCTGGACCAGTTTGCATTTAGTATCTTATGTATGTCTGGTTAAAGCAAAGATATTTAACAATCAAAATTGCTCCTAAATTAACATAGCCTACATTTCACTGCACTCTTGGTTCCAAGAGGTGGTACCGCCAACTAAGAACGATGGAGCCAAGTCGTAAATTGCCGTGTTAATATGCGCGCCGGCAGTTAGCGCTTCAGTAGTCTCGATACCAGGCTTCGGCGTCCTTCCCGGTCTGCCGGCGCGTAGCTTCATCTACGGACGCTACATAATTTTTGCCGTGAGGCATCTGATAGCCAGTTGGGTTGCGACGCGCTCTACTCACGAACGCAAAGATGCTCGCCTACAAGCAAATGATGCGCCTTTCGACAGCGAAGTGTGCGTTCACAAAACGATCCGCTGACAAACAGTTCAGTTTCGCTTGCAAGGTTTCATCACAGGGAAAACAAGTTCTATGGTTTCACCGTGTGCGAGCGCTCCTGGTTTATGGCAGGTTTATGCAGGGCGCTGGCGCGTGCAGTGCAGCGTCTCCGGAAAAAAAAGTGGCCCCCACCTTCCCGAAGGTTATCGTGAGGAAATGCGAATGCATTTCTTGCGCCGAGACTACACGGCGTAGTAATTTTAATGGCGTAAATTAATGACGAGACGAGGATTTGTACCGTAACCATTTATTTACACATTCATCAGCACCTGTTTGTGTTGTCATTGTACCTGACGGCCATAATCACAGCCTTGTGGTCGCTAAAGTGTACAGTTAAAGGGTCTTTGAGAAGCGTGCGCACGTCACAGTTTCGGGTAAAGGCGAGATCAATGCAACTTCCGTGAATGGTAGTCGGACACTTGTCGGACTCGGCGGAGGCAACTGCATAGAGTATGTATGCAAGCGTCCATGTATGCAAGCGCAGAATCGTGGTACGCTCCATCGCGGAAGCTCCGCCGTGCTCCCGCGATGCGAGCGCCCTCACATGCCAGAGCGCTCTCCTCCTCTCCACTCACTCTCCGCTACTCCGCCCGCACCACTTGCTCCGGTTGCTAGGGGCGAGGATAAGCGCGCGCGCCCGCAGCTGTTGCTATGGGAGAGGGATTGAGAGCGGAGAGATAACACCTGCCGGCGCGCGGACACCGACAGACGCCTGACATGCCCCGACTAAGAAAAGCATTCGCATTTAAAACGTTACTCGTTGAAAAGCTTTCGCTTGTGCGCAACTCTCGAGGATCCCTATGCAGTGTGGAGGAGCAGCTGATGTGTACATGCAAGGGGTTCACATGTGCGAGCATCCAACCCACCTCCCGCCCGTCGATTCGTTTCGTTTCTGTAACGGCTGGAACAGCTCTCCCATGTTAGGGTGCATTGTTTGCCTCAATCGCTATTTGTTCTAGGCACATTGCTGCTTATGTGCGGAGACAGGTTTCACCTTCGTGTCATACCGATTCCAACGACAGAGAGACCAACCATGTTTTTTTTTCTCGAAATCACATGAGGTGGTTACGCAAACTAGAACAAAAAGAGAGGGGAAAGATGGGCTTGAATCGATGAACAGACCGCTAAAAACAATCGTTAACGGCGAATGTGCCTGCAGCCAACCCTCAAAACGGAAACCGTACTGGCGAAGAGAAGTGCACTTGTCGAAACGTTGGCACTAGCGACATTGCCTGTTCTGCATTACCTTTAGCGATATCTTCATTCTGGCAGTCATGGTTACATTACTGAATTACTCAACCTTTAAGGGGTCGCTTTCCAGGCTGCTATCTTAAATTTCGAAGTGGGAAACAAAGGTAGTGCCCATCTAATCTATTTTCGTGCAAATAATTGCAATGCTTCAATTTTCGGGGCTTCTAAGAACAAGATTTAAAAAAAGTAACACAAGATCAGTCCGTGTGTGCAGTGCCATTACCATTCTTAAACATGCTAAGAACGAACCATCAAGGATGCATACAGACCGCAGGCGAGGACAATGCGAAATTTCAAGACGCGTGGACACACTTTTTCACGTTTGACCTGTTCACTATGGCCTGCGTGCACCCGTTTTTCAAGATTTGTTCTTGGCACATTTGTAAGCGGTACCGGCGCTGTGCGCAACTGCTACTCACGTGGTAGTCTTCAGATCTCGCGCACTATCTTATGTCTGAAAAAAATTAAAACAATTGCAGTTATTACCATGGAAATGCGTCATGTGAACACTAAGACATTACTGAAGGTTGCAGTAGAGGCGTAAGGCTAGCCAAGCAGCGCGGCTGACGCGCACTTGGCTGGTCCGGGTTTGCCTCCGGGACATCCTCATTTCTTCGTGGTACGAGGCTTCGGGAAACGCCTCGCAAAGCACCGAGAGGCCCACCGAACGCTTCTCAACATTTCCCAGCGAGCTCAGCTTGAATACGTTCGCTTCGAACCATAGACGGTGGCGGACGCGGCGCATGTGGCGTCGCCTTGACACCGTCCCACCCGTTTGGTATGCTGTGCACAGACGCATAGCTTTGTGAGACGCTGCGCACCGGACAAATCGAAGTTGTTGTTGCTGTTGTTGTTGTTGCTTTCACCATATCCACCTTGGGGGATTGGCCATGATGCGCACGCGGTCTTTGTCTTCTTTTAGATGCGAACCAGCTTATGGTCGGGGCTATGTCACTCCCTCCCTCCATCCATCCGTCGTGTGGCATCAACACACGCCCTGCGCATGCGCATCCTCCTCCCCCTCCTCTCCTTGTCTCAACATCTCTCGGCATTCCTCCACTCCTCTCCGAACGGCGCGCGTTGACTATGGAAACGCTCTTTCTTCGATGAACGCTTTACCAGCTCGCAAGGAACGAGAACGCGCCCTCGCCCGCGAGAGACAACGCTGACGCAGGCAGTGTCTGCTAGCGTGAAACCGATGCAAACGCGGTGTGCACCCCCTGTGCTGCTTCGCATCGCCTCATGTTCCCCTTTAGCGGGAGATGGTGTAATTTTTAGGGGCGAAGCTCCTTAAGGCGTGGGTCGTGCGTCCCCGATGTATGTAGTAGTAGTAGGTAGCCACCGGCGCGTGCCTCCCGTCTCCTTGGTTCCTCCCGTCTCCTTGGTCTCCTTGGTCGGCACTTGGTCCCGTCTCCCGTCTCCTCCCGTCTCCTCCCGTCTCCTTGGTCCCGTGCCTCCCGGTCCTCCTTGGTTCATAAACCAAGTGCCGTCTTCGTTGAACCACGGGAAGGCCAGCGCGTATGGCAGAAGTTCCAGGTCCTTGCCTGGCTCCACCACGAACCAATCCGCCTCCGCTATCTGTTCAGACGCCTGGCGGCGAGATTCCGTCACGTGTCCCAATGAGGCCGGCCGCATGTTGTCAACGAAAGAGTGACCCATGGCGTGCTGACAGGTCCTTCGTACCACCTGCTGCTGCGCAGAGTCCAGAAGGCGCAGCGTCCTTCACATTACAAACAGGCATGTAAAATAATGTGGTGCAGAGCCCATCACAAAATAATTCTACATGCAAAGCATTTACTGGCGCATCAAGGACACTCTTAACCTTGTCTGTTTGCCTCTATTTCCGCCTACATCTCAGTGCATTGTAGGAAATATCTTCACTTCGAGGGCCTGCACTGAAGAATACACTACTCCGTGTTGGCCTTCTCTGATAGCTCACTTCTACATTGGCAGGTAGAAATGAATCAGACATTGGGAATTATTCAGAAGCCAATTATATCTGCCTCCACAGCAGAATTTATCGGTTCGAACACCCTAAGAAGATAACCCGTCCTCTCTGATCTGTCCAGATCCTTACGTGTCAAGTCAAACTTTATTTTCAGTCATTTCTCGATGTCTTTTAACATAATGCACGTAGTTGCCGACACCCCTTTGCGCTTTGTTTCAGTAACAGCATTTAGAAATCCAACAGATCGCATAACGTTTGAGTGACTACCGCAAACTGATGAAGTACCTGCACCATTGAGGAAATATTAGGCTTCTATCAGTTCGGTATTCTTCGGTTCTGAAAAGCAGTCCTTGAAAATAACGGCTGGGCTTACTGCACAAACAGGAGGGGGCAGACGTGTGCAATTCTCACCTGACGTCGTCCTTTGTGCTTTGTGCATGGGTCGAAGTACCTTAGAGTAACGTCGGTTGAATCCCAGTCTTCAACCAGTCTCACGTTGTCGTCCCTGTATTGCCAGCGCTGCAGGCGACTCGCGAAGGCCTCCCGGGTTTTCGCCACCAGCCGCTGGGCGGCGCTCATGCTCTGCTCCGGGATCAGACCATATCAATACAGGGCGAGGAGACACCCAGAGTACGAGAGTACAAATACCTCGGGATATGGATAAATGATGGGAATAGATACATGGAAGTACAAGAAACAGCTATGAGAGTTAAAGGAAAGAGGAACTCCGCAATAATGAAGCATAGAGCGCTTTGGGGTCACAACAGGTACGAGGTAATTCGAGGATTGTGGAAAGGTGTAATGGTGCCAGCAGGATATGGGATGGTGTGACTTTGAGGGAAGGGAAGCTCAGAGTAAAATTAGGTACGAACAGAGATTAAGGAATATGAAAGAAAGTAGATGGGCAGCGACAGTATTCAGGTATTTGTATAGGAAGAACGTTGATTCACAACGGAGGAAGAGAACTAGGAGGCTTACCAGTAAGTATAGATCCAGTAAAGAAACGTATGGGACGAAAAAGAGCGTTAAGAGCATGGTCAGAGTGGCGGAGAACTCGGATTGGATAGCAAGAATGGAGAAGAAACCGGCATTGAACAACTACCGAAAAGGGAAAGTGTCATGAGTCAAAGGGAGGCGGCGCAGAGCAGACGACGACGGCGAAGACCGTTCGCCGATGAAGCAGCACGTGCGCTCGTGGCGCGTGAAACGAGGGATGAAAAGGGCGCAGCAGCGCTGAGCAAGGGGATTGTCTGCTTGGCTACGGCCGAAGAAGGACGCATCGGCAGCTTCGCTCTGTCGACGGGAACGGCGGGCGTTCAGCTCGGGAGCCCGAGACGCTGGTACTCCGGGGCGTAGCTGTAGACCTCGGCCAAGATTCGAGCGAGGCTCCGCGGAGGTGCTGCAGCCGAGGGTGCCGGACGCGCCGCCAACACTCCCCCTTCGAAGGTCGGCCAGCAGAAATCCACCAGCGCGACACGTCACCACTGCGAGCGGGGGACCGTACTCGTACTTAGCCTGGCGACTAGGCCTAACCCTTGGTCAGGCCACGTCATCAGTGGAGACGGGGCGACGGCTTCGGAAGCAAGCGGTCTCTTCTAGCCGTCGTAAAGGACAGCGACGACTTCCACCCGACCAGTCTCTACACCGGCAGCGGACTTGGTGACGACGAGTGAGGACCGCGCCCGCAACGTAAGAACTTTCCAAAGTGTGTTCATCGCGACGGCGTCGGCGAGGCCACAGTGGCCCGACTCAGATCTAAGCACTGCGCCAATTTGAGACTTAAACCAATCAGTACTTTAGATTAGGAGGAATCTCAGTGTTGATTGTATTTTTTGGCGTGTATATATTTTGTTCACTTTTGGGTTTGCGTTTGCCGTGTGATAAAAGTTTGGTTTGCTGTGACAAAACGCTACGGTCGTCAAGCGTCTCTCACTCCCTCTTCCACGCTCGGTAGTATGACCCTCCGAGATCTTTTCCGGCGGTAATTCGTGACATAAATTGGCGAGCCTGCCAGGATTAACATCTCCAGGCCCAGTCACGAATGATCGTCGGGGGTTGCGAAGATGGATTGGGAACGTTTGGCGGCAATAGCTAAGAGCAGGAACCTGTATGGAAAGGATGCGTTGGGATTTTTTGAGGAATGTGCACGAGAACGCGACGTTGAGTGTAAAGAACGACAGCTCCAATTTGAAGAGGAACGCGTGCGAGCTCGTGATGAACACGAAAGAGCGGTGGCGAAACTAAAAGAACAGATATACGAGGCTGAACAAAAGTTGGTGCACCGGAGTCGGGAGATATCGTGTTTAGGTTTAACAGTAACCCGATCAGCCGAGTCTAGTGAAAATGAAGAGGAAGTTAGCCAATTTCTGGAAATTGAGATAATTCAAGGCGTTGTTGTGCTCGGACCCGAACAAGTTGACGAGAATACGGATAGGCCAGAGGAGACTGATTCTGGGCCAGATGAACAGGCGGATGTAGGCGCCCAAGAGCTGGTTGAGGATGCGGGCGTAGGCGCCCAAGAGCTGTTGAGCGCAGCGGAGGAGAAAGCGCACCCACCGCCGGTGCATGAGAATAAAGAGTGCATTGCAGGTTGCTGCAAGCGCGTACTTGGCGGAGGGGGTATTGCAGGTTGCTGCAAATTGAGTTTTGACGGGGTCTCTTCTGATGCGTGCCCCAGAGTGGAGGATGTGGAGCGGAGCCACGATCCACGCGACGAACTCGTGAAGTTCGAGAGTGAGAACAGGGAAAGCGAAGTCCGCGATCGTAGCGGTACAAGTAGGAGTGAGGAGCTCACTGTTGAGGAAAAGGCAGGCGCGGACGCTGCCAACGGACTTGACGCTAAGGAGCGTCAAGGAATGCGAGCTCGAAAGAAGCAAAACGCGAGCGAACGCGGCGAGGTTAAGGTGCGTCGAGCAAGTAGACGCCGTAGAAAGGTCGTTCGCAAGAATCGTTCCACGAGCATTCAGATGAGAATACGCAGGGAGAATGGAGAAGAAACCGGCATTGAACAACTACCGAAAAGGGAAAGACGAAATCAAGAGAGAAAAATTTTACGATAATTCAAAGGGAAGCGCTTTACTGTTTGAGGCAAGGTCCGGTTGCCTGAGAACCCGAAGTTACAGAGCGAGATTCAATAAAGAAGGGGACACATGTACGTGCTGTGGAAAAGCTAGGGAAATGACAGATCATATTCTGATTGAATGTACAGATGTCCACCCAGGTGTAGCTGTGGATACTACCCTACAGGAGGCCATGGGTTTCAGGAGTAACAGGGGAAAGCTGAACATGCCGGCGATAGAGATAAGTAAAAGGCGCTTAGAGCATTGGTGGCGCAAAAGTATGGAGCAAACAAAAGCGCAAGGTAGTTCGGGTAAGATTGTTACATCACAGCGTAACGATAATAGATAAAATAAATAGACGAGGAGGAAAATTAGTTGTGAAAATATGTGTGATTCGGGAAAAGAATTGTTTGTAAAGGAAACAGAGCTAGAGCTTGGTGGCCCGGCTACCGCCCCGTTATAAAGGGGACGCTCCTAATATCCATCCATCCATCCATCCATCGGGAGCACCTCCTCGAAGTATTTGCCGAACAATTCGCTGCCACAAAGCAAGTGCACCTTGCTGAGACACAGCGCACCGTGGTACACATCGGCCCGGCTCTCACCGCATGATATGCAACACGTTAGTTATGAACGTAAATAGTCACATGATGTGATGTGCACTTCGATCTCCCGATGAACATATTCTAAATGCTATTTTTTTATCTCGCTAGCGAGCCACCAGTACTTTTTGAAGCTGCTCGTCAAGATAAAGAAACTTGAATCCAAAAACTTCATGTACACTTCTCGGTACGGCCGAATAATGATGCCTTTGAAGCATTACGCGCCATTTCGCGTAGTTACAGGGGCAGCAGCAAAGGCAATAGAGAGGTAGTTCAGGACAGGGGATACCAATTAAGGTGCTTCATTTCGATTGGCCAAAAGTGTGAATGAATGCTCGTGATAATAGGAATATTCTACTCTCTTGAGCTCATTTGCTCAAAGAGGTGTCATCATCACCATCATCATCAGCCTGTCCACGCCACCTGCGGGGCAAAGGCCTCTCCCATGGATCTCCAATTATCCCTGTCCTGTGCTAACTGGGCCCAATTTATTCCCGCAAACTTCCTGATCTCATCTGCCCACCTAACTTTCTGCCGCCCCCTGCGACGCTTGCCTTCTCTAGGAATCCACTCTGTTACCCTTAATGACCAATGATTGCCTTGTCTTCGGATTACATGGCCCGCCCACGCCCATTTGTTCTTCTTAATGTCTACTAATATGTCCCTAAAACGCGCTTTTTCCATAACCCACACGGCTCTCTTCCCAGGCAGCACAGATGCTCGGGCCAATATTGTTTTTTTGTTGGCTTACGGAGGTCCAATGAAGGCCCTGTGATACCACTCATAAGCCAGCATTGGAAATTCCATCTATTAAGGCCTCCAACAATGGCCCATCGTAACCATTCAATTTGCAATATTGATTCTTCCATCCTGAAAAGAAGGCAAATGTGGGCCATAGTTGCCACTCAGCATACATTATTGGTGCGTCCAATGCACAATGATGGTAATGATGGGTCAGTTTCTACATAGTCCTATCAATATTGGTTATGTAATGGCGGCAGGCTGTATATATTGTCCAATCAATCTCACTGTACAGCCAATGCTGGACTTCCAATGTTCTGTGTCGGACAATATTGTCCGCACACAAAAGTTGTAGCATCAATGTTGGTAACATTTGCAAGTACACATGATATATCGGGAGGCAGGTACACATGGTGGCAAGTACACATGATTGTTTTCCTGTTTTACCAATAGGAAGGGACCACTAGCTCGACTCGGTGCCGCAAATGAGTTCAGAAAAATCATTGTGTATGTATTCAGTGCAGCAGGAAAAATTATCTCTATAATTTACGTAATTGTTTATTTGCGCAAGTTCTAGCTAAGTGTGTGTGAAGTAGACTAGAACTTGCACACTGGAAGTTGAGCAAACTACATTCTACAACGCCATCATATGGTCCAAAATGCCCAGCAGCATGTTAGTGGCTTCCGAGCCCACGTGCATGGCCTAACAGGTCACTTTATCTGTTGTCATTGCAATATTTCCAAAATAATAGAAGTAGGCTGTGTATACTGTCCAGACATTCTGTCTGGTTTCTTCAACAAAGGGCAGCCAATGCTGCTTGCGAGACAATATTGTCCAGACGTAAATATTGTCGCGCCTATGTTGTTCACATTGGGAAGTACATGACATATTACAAGCAGTGATCTCTTTTTCATTTGAAACAACGTTAATATATATGTACGTACCATGTGCACTCGCATAATTAGCGCCCACGCGTAATTTCTGCACTCCCAACTTTATGTACGGTTTACGCAAAAATATTACTTGCATGCTCTCCCCATGACACCAAGTGCCACGTGGCGCAGGCTAGTGTTGTCCTTTTTCGGTACTGAGTGTTCGGTAGCCCAGGCTTCGCCATAGCCGGTCGCATTTTGATTGTTTAATAGCGACATATTGGCGATTCCTATAAAACAAAGTCAACATAGTGTTTGCCGATTAACTGAGAACCGTTCCGCCACGATAATTTTGCCACGTGAACACGAGTCGCTCTTGATACTGGAGTTTAGAGATGCCGCTGACAGCACCAGTGACGACGATTCCGAGTCGCACATCCGCTAATGCTTGAATGTAGCCCACGAATGCATTTGGCTGTTAAGGTACGCGTTGTGTTGAGTGAAAGCTGCATTCGTTTTTGTGATACATTTCGTTTCACGCATCTCAGATCAGCACGCGTAAAGATTCCTTACGCGATATTCCGAAAGTATTTGCGAAATTCGCATGTAATTTACGCACCTTTTGGAACTCCTAGATGCATGGAGAAAAAAAAACACGAGTTACGTGGTATTTGCGAGTAAGCACGGTATAAGTTATGCATGAGCAAATGCGGCATATGCAAAACGTTGGAAGGTAAAAAAAAAGCCTTTGTTATCTTTCTACCTCGAGCAGGGGGCACAGGAGCCCGCCGAACATGGAAGCGTACCATGGCAGGGGGGGGGGGGGGGGGGGGCAGGGGGGAGCTGCGTGGGCGGCACTAATCCGTTTTGCTTCGCATACCTGTTTGACATGTTTTGCGGCAGCGAGCTGGGGGTGAGGCAGGCGAAGCGGCTTTCACTCTGCAGAGGTTTTTCGGACGCACAGGTTGTGTCGCACGGGCATCGTGTATCTGCTGAAACTGGCGAGTTTACGAAGTCAGAACACCTGAGTAATCTACGGACACGGACCTTGCGGCTGCAAACTTCTGCATAGTGAAAAAGTGGCAGCCCTGCGCTTCTTTGGACCGGACATTTTAAGTGAACTGAACAGATGAGCCTCGACGTGTTGCGACCGTTCTAAAGGTTTTCCTGAAAGCTTCGTACCGATTTTAGCCATTCGTTTATTTTACTCATTGCGTATACTGTTGTGCTCGCACCCTCATTTTGGCGTGTGCCGGGTTTATTATAGCATGTATTACTGCGTATTTTCTTTATATTTGTCTATTTGTAAATACACACGTGGTGGGCTTTGTTGTATACGTCGCGGCAGATGAAGTAATCGGTTCTAGCAAAGCTGTTTTGGTTCGTGTGACTTTCATGTTTGTGTTTTTGTCTTGCGTGAAACGCGTGTTTTCCCTGTGCTCTTTGACGGTCATTTCTTGTTCCTGGTTTTCGGTTCTTTCGAAGTCGTCGGTTTGTCCCCACATACCCTCCGTTCCGGATTCTGCATGCAGAAACATATCACCATATCCTAACATTCACTTATGCTGTGTTACTTAAGGAAGTGATGAATTTCTACAATTCAGCTGTTTCGTGGAATCATTTCAGGAACCTTTCAAGCTTCAGCTGCTCCGCGTAAACACGTAAACCAAAACGTGTCGCATAGGTTTAGGCGTATGTTTTCTTGTGCCTCTTCTTTTTGCTTATGGTGCTTATGCGTTTAGTTTTCTCGACGCTGACGATATACAATGGACTTCAAACTTAGCGTGATTGGTTGATTGGTTGATTTTATCGGAACTTTCTTTTCAATCCCTTCTCATGTCTCTTATACACACGAATAAAATGTGTCACAAATAAAACATTTTGCTCATTTGTATGTGTGTATGTGTTCGAAAGATACGTTTCGCCATTAACATATGAGTGCATTGACCATTTATGTCTGTTTTATGCTATCGTCATAACCACGAATCGTGAACATAATCAAATTCATTTCCCAAGCTGGCAATACATACATGCATACTAAGTACAAAATAAAGCTATTGTTACTCCCATAATTTACTGGATATTCTTGCTTTTTGCCTAGAGCCAGAAGCCTCGGCAAAACAAATTTAAGCGCATGCATGATAGCCAATAAAAAAGGTGGGGAAAATATAGAATCAGCCAATAAAGGAGGCTGGCAAGAAATGCTGCCTCATCCAACGATGAATGCTGGCAAAAAATGATGGACAGCCATCAATAAAGGCTGGAAAGAACGGTTAGAGCTTCCATTGTTTATACAAGCTTACCAATATTGAAAATACAAACGATGGACAATGTTGGCCAAAGCCACTCTTTCCCAATTTTTCCAACGTTATACGACTGGTATCCAACATTGGACTAATCTAGTCAAAAGTGTAGCATGGGACCCGAAATCCAATGTAGTTCCAATATTGTATCCAATGTTTTCCAACGTTGCGCGAAGGTCGGTCCAATGTTGTTGTGCTGCCTGGGTTCTTGTCTCTTAAGGTTACGCTTACCATTTTGCGTTCCATATCTCGCTGCGTCGTCCTCAATTTAAGCTGAACCCTCTTAGTTAGCCTCCAAGTTTCTGCCCCATGGGTGAGCACCGGTAAGATGCAGCTGTTATACACTTTCCTCTTCAGAGACAATGGTAAGTTACCATTCATTATCTGAAAATGCTTGCTGAATGCACTCCATCGCATTCTAATCCTCCAAATTGCCTCAGCCTCATGATTCGGATCAGGGGTCACCACCTGGCCTAAGTAGACGTATTCACTTACTACTTCCAATGCCTCGCCAGCTATCTGAAATCGCTGTACTCGCCCAAGGCTATTGACCATTACTTTAGTTTTCTGCATATTAATTTTCAAGCCCACTGTTATACTTTGCCTGTTAAGGTCAGTAATCATGCTTTGTAATTCATCTCCCGAGTTACTTAGCAAGGCAATGCCATCAGCGAATCGGAGGTTACTGAGGTATACCCCATTAACCCTTACACCCACCTGATCCCAATCCAGCGTTCTCAATACTTCTTGTAAACATGCTGTGAATAACAGTGGAGAGATTGTGTCCCCCTTGTCTTACGCCCTTCCTTATAGGTATTCTGCTGCTCTCCTTATGGAGGAGTATGGTGGCTGTGGAGCCGTTGTAGATGTCTTCCAGTAGTCTCACGTAATGCTCGTCTACGCCCTGATTCCGCAATGCCTGCATGACTGCTGAGGTATCGACCGAGTCAAATGCTTTCTCGTAAGCTATGAAGGCTATATATAGGGGTTGATTATACTCCGCGCATATCTCTATCACCTGATTGATAGTGTGAATATGGTCTACTGTTGAGTAGCCGTTACGAAACCCTGCTTGTTCCTTAGGTTGACCGAAGTCTAAGGTCGCACAAATTCTGTTAGCGATTACCTTGGTAAATACCTTGTAGACGACTGACAGGAAGCTGATCGGCCTGTAAAGAGGTGTATGTATCGCTAAAAGGGACCATGAGACTGCTTCGCATCGTCTCATGGTCCCTTTTAGCGGGAGATGGTGTAATTTTAACGTGCATTGACATCGCCCAGAACACGGGCCTCAACCATTTCGCCTCAATTGAAGTGCAGTGGCCGCAGCCAGGATTCGATGCCGCGGCATTCAGATCTGCAGCCCAGTGCCATAGCTACTAGACCACCGTGGCAGGGCGAGAAATCCAACGTAAAAGCTGAAGACAGATAAGAGCATCCTTTTCGCATTTCACCCACGCGAGGACGTATTTTGCTGTTTCCAGACTAATTAAAGGAATGAAAGAAAGGGCTACACAGGGAGAGTGCAATAAAAAGATACCAAGAGAGAGAGCCAAAGGAAAAAAACCATGAAAGCTGCACTAACGGGAACCTGGGGTGGTGCGAAGCATGCGATGATGGGCAATTTTTTCCCCACAGGAACACGTCAGTTGCTGCTAAGAGGCTTGCATTCCCGTGGTGACGACGACGATTAAGTTAGATGCCGACGTTCAGGGCTCATTAACAGAAATTTGTTAAAATTGCTCTGACCTGACAAAGCTACACATGCACTGCGTGACTGCACTGACTCCAGGGACAAGCGACAGGAGATACCGACAGCCCGAACACCTGACTGCACTACCTACAAGGTCAGCGCACCGTGACGCGAGCACCAGCACGACAATCTGCTTCGCTCTATCGTTCCTAGATGGCGGTGCCACCGCTGAGAACCAAGAGTGCAGTGAGAGTAAGGCGATTTTCATTTAGGATAAATTTTGCTTGCTAAACATTTTTAGGGGCGAAGCTCCTTAAGGCGTGGGTCGTGCGTCCTCGATGTATGTAGTAGTAGTAGGTAGCCACCGGCGCGTGCCTGCCGGGAGGCACGCACGCGCCGAGGGCGAGCGCGTGGCTCCCGGCACGCGCTCGCCCGCGAGAGACAACGTTGGCGCAGGCAGCGTCTCCTAGCGAGTTTCTTGATTGAGAAATACCGACTGCTCGCGTTGGAGAAGCGTTGGAGAACCGCGAGCAGGAATTATCGGTTACCTTGCATTATCGGTTACCTTGCGAACGGAGCAGGAATTATCGGTTACCTTTCACGGACCACAAAGCAGTCATAAACAAGGGACCACGGAAACCAGAAATAAAAGTTTGATGACATTTACTCAATTGTTTCACTTTTAATTGTGGGGCGAATTGCACGGAAGAATTTCACGGTTTACCGATGATTCCTTCCGGAGCTTCGCCCCACTCATCATCATTCACCCCGTGAATATGCTGTGATTTTTTTTCTTTTCCCGGACATTACTTGGACGCAAATTGCAAAGCGGCATAGCGAAGATATAAGGCCAGATTGTTCCAGAAGCATTCATTTTGCCTCAAGTTTTCAATATGGCAGTGGTGTGCCAATTAAGAAAAAAACCCAGCGGTGGTGTTCTTGGAAGATATTCTTTGCTTTCCGCGGTCTTTCAGCATTCCGATCAATCATTCTTGCTCTGGAAACATTACAGGCCGATGAGAAATACTAGACCATAAGGTAAAGTTCTGTCTTTTGTAATGTGAAGGTACTGCATGTGTGTAGAGGTAATATGAAAATATTTTCAATGTGCGCTACAGAACTTCCCAAAAGAAGTCAGCATCACAACAGTCCATGAAACAATGATTAATAGTCTCCGGCTTTTCGCAAAATGTGCAATTCGTGTTTCATAGAACAAATAATCCTTCAGCTTTCTTGCCATGTGTCTTTACTAAAAAAGTACACGTGTGCAGTTTAAAGAAGAGTCTCTTTTTCCTGTAGACACACAAACTTTGTGACACATCTTAAAACATCAGACAGCCGGTAATTCTTCCAGGGTTAACCTGCATACAACCGAGTCATTCCCTGTAGTTTACAAGATGTATCAATTATTGATTGATTATCAGTCACTCATTGATTGCCTAACGATCGACTGTCAAATGGTATTTACATGCACCAGGGCTTCCTAGAGAGCGCCAAGTTTTTCGAACCTTTTCTATGATTTGTCAGTTATCATATAACTATACCTATCACCCGTCTGTCCGCTCTCACACCAGATATCGAAGTCCTACAGGACTAAGTAAAGCATCACCAAGTGATTCCCGGCAATTTCAAAGATTCTTCTATTATTTATCAATTATCGAGTAGTCATTGATGAGGAATCAAATTATATCGACATAATTCACAGAAAACTAAGCGCCACCAAGTCATTCGAGACATTTTCCAAGAATTGTCGACTAGTGATTAATTTTGGATTAGCCGGTAAGCTATCAATCGCTTATCATTTTGGTACCATTTAATAACAGATGATGTTTACATGCTCTAGGGTCAACCTAGGCACCGTCAAGTCACTCCCGGCATGTTTAAGACGATGCATTCTCTTTTCGCAATCGAACAGTTATCACACGTTATCGACGACCCGGTTAAGCTTATCTTAACAGCTGTGGTCAATCGACGCTGGGACGGGTTCCAAGCCCGGCCCCTGGTGCGGCGCGCAATTGGAGGATGCGCGCGAAAACGCCTAAATAACCGGAATTTCCCGGCCGGCCTCCACTGCCGGGCTGTACATATTGTATATAGTGTTGATCCGTTGATTTAGTGTATTTGTGTATTGTATGTATTTAGTGTATGTTTAACATGTGTTGCTAAGTTTCTGTTTCAGGGTAGAGGTTGGGTCGGGTTGATTTTTTTTCTTTTTCTTTCTTCTTTTTATTTTTTGCTTTTTTTTCATAATAAGTCTTCTGAATTCTGGAAGCAATCCTCTTGATGATCTATAGAGCCAACAGCGACTTCTCGTATTCCGCATGTTCGACGAGACGTTGACATCAGACACAACGTGGGATACACTTTGCTTAATTCAGCGCCGACAGGAAGTTGACTTCGAGAAGGGATGCACCTGCTATATAAGATCTGTCACACGCTCCTAATTAATCCCTCCATTCATACTCACGCATGAATACAGCAGGCCCTCTCCGTTCGGTTAACAAACACCGCGAAAACGCTGCCGACTCATTAGAAGACCATGAGCTGTAACGGCGAGAAATCGCGACCGATGGTTGAACACCTCATGTGCGGAAGTTTCATGCAATCTCTGAAGGTAAATGTGCATTCCAGGAACAAACAGTATGCCTGGCGAGAGAGGAAGGATTCGCGATTATGCATCGTGTCCCCGGCGAATGGATGCGCGCAAGGGTACACGCACACGTGGGCAGACTACGGCCACGTTGGTCTTCTCTCGCTGAGCAGACTCACCCGCGCGCAAAGTTAATCTGGAAAACATTTGCCCGCGATTGTACAATAGTGTTCGGCCAATCACGCCCTGCCACTTACGCGGGTTGTGAGCACTCATTTTAATCCGTCGCAACTCGCACTTCGAGCCCGGAGCTGGACGCTGAGGAAGACACCACTCGACAAGACGTTTATCGCAAGCCAGAGTGTGACGGCACAGAACGTTATAGGCAAACGCTTAAACGGCAGCGGAACGGCTGATTATATTACGGCACAAGCAGGACTTTGGCCGACACCCTAGTGTACATTTAGGACGGAACGTACATAATATACTGACACTGCGAGTAGCGTGATGCATTAAGACTGACTGTCCGTTAGAACGATGCAATGGATTCCAAGGTTACCGGAGCTCCGGAAAGAGTAGCAGGGATTTGGGAGCACTGCTGACGTTCATAACATTGCAGGCAAATGCTTCATGATAGGAACAAGAACGTTAACTGCGACTCTTTTACGTGCGAATCCTCCTGTTAGATCTCGAGACGCTCCGTAGTGGGAGCATCGGGTGTAATACCCCTGTCACACGAGGCAACTAAAGTGCACTCTGAACTAGTGCACTTGCGCTCACAGAGTGCACTTACGTTCACGCGCTGCTACACGAGAAACAGAAGTGTGTTTTGGAAATGTGCATTCCCCTAGCGGTCTTGGCCGCTAGGGGAACCTCGCTATTCTCGCCCAAGGGCGAGAATAGCGAGGTTTTTCGTTGAAATATGATTTGTTTTAATACATAGCAGTATTTATAATAACGAAAACAAAGTTTAAAAAAAATACTACGTGTTCCGCGTCGTGCGCTAGCGTATTTGTTTACAAGCCACTGCTACCGAGGCTACACACTTCGCCGCCGCCAAGTGATTTCGGCGAACGCACTTGCCTGCAAGTGCACTTCGCAGCGAGTGTCACTAAACGTTCCCGTGTGACAGCGTGCGAATGACTCTAGCGGCGAAGTGCACTCGCTCAAAGTGCACTTTAGTTGCCTCGTGTGACGGGGGTATTATTCTAACAACCTGCGTTCCTGCGGTGTCTGGTTCAGTTAAGGTACGTAGTTGTTTTGGCCTTTCGACGCTGCACCAGGCGCGGGCGGAAGTCAAAAGAGCCTAATCGAACTTGTTATTGCGATCTATGGAATATAATTCGCTTGCCCAGGGCACGGCAAATCTAACATCATCGCGACACACGTTCGTCATCCAGTGCATACAAATAAGCTGGTGCAAATGGTCCTCAAAATCATTATCATCATCATTAAGCATTGAGATGGGGACGCCAACCTGTGCTCAACAAGAACCTCCTCTGTCAGCGCCTTCGTCTGTGCTCTAAAGCATATATGTGCCTCCCTCACTAAACACGCACCACCAGGGGTGGTTCAGTGGCGTAAGGCGTTGCGCGACTGAATCGACGCTGGGACGGGTTCGAAGCCCGGCCCCTGGTGTGGCGCGCAATTGGAGGATGCGCGCGAAAACGCCTAAATACGCGAATTCCCGGCCGGCCTCCACTGCAGGGCTGTACATATTGTATATAGTGTTGATCTGTTGATTTAGTGTATTTGTGTATTGTATGTATTTAGTGTATGTTTATCATGTGTTGTTAAAGGGGTCCTGAACCACCGCTCGGGCTTGGTTTTGAAAACGGCTGGGTGTGTATTGAATGCCTCTGAGAAATTCACAGCCGAAAGAATTTTTCAAAACGGTTTGTTAGGAGCGAAGATATTGTGACCGGAAAACTTCCCTTTCCAGTCCTGTTTCAACTCTGCGGAATAGAGGGTACAGAGCTCCTTAGGGCGGTGTCGAAGGAGGTGTCCCGCCCACCGCTTTACGTCACCAGACTTCAGCGACGTGTCAGTGGCTGACGAAAAGCGCGCGACTACCGGGGGCTGTTTAGGGGCTGTTTAGGGGCTGTTTCTTCGCAGCGCGCTTGTGGCCGCCTGCTCGCTTCGCGCCTGGGCTCGGTCGCGTGCCCTCGCGATCACCGCATTCTTTTTTTTTTCGATCCTCCGAAGCTTTGTTTTCGTTCATCACATACGTTTAGGCTCGCAGGTGTGAGCGTTTACTTTGTCAGTGCGCTGCGTGTCGTCGATATTGCGCCTAACGCGGCGTTAGGACAAACAGCGCAACTGCCAACACTGCTCCACCTTGTCCTGCATAACCCCAAGTTAGTTAATTGTTGATTAGTGATTGTAGACGGGATAATCATGCTGCCGGGCTCGAACGTGACTACTATGACTCGGAAGAAAGACCTTCACAACTCGGACACTTGCCGGCAGGTTAATGTGGAATAAGGTGCGTTGACATGCCGTAAGATGGATGGATTAATTTAATGTGTGAATACACTAGTCCAGTTTGAACAGTGAAGCTGTTTAAGCTATTGGTGAAACTGGCAAATCTGCCGAAAACTCCGCTAAGTTATGTAATGCTAGCATAACACTACCACGCTGTAGTAAAGACAAAGCTCCGTAGGACGAGTTAGGTAAGGCTAAGTCTCATTCAATGGAGCCTAATTAAGATTCCTAGGACTAGTTAGGTAAAGCTGTCTTATTCAAGAGAGCCTAATTAGGAATAATTAATTGAGGCCTAGTTCAGACAGGACTAATCCAACTGAGCCAAACCAAGCCAAACTGAACTAATTCAACCTGAATTGAGCTATGACAGGTAAGTCACACCAATTTATAATTAATTGAGCCACGATACTAATAAACCATGTCTAATTAAGGTAAATTTAATTATGTGAAGCCTAATTTAGCTGATATGAACAAATCTAGCGTAAGCAAGCTTCTAATTAGACCTTGTTTAGTTAATTAGTACTAATTAAATCGCGCATAGCTAGGTTATTACTAGTTAAGTCAAACCTAAGCTAGCACTTATTAATCAAAGGTAAATTATGCTCTGACTCCAAGGTCAAGCCTCATTAAGTTGAGACTAAACATTTCAGGACTAATTAGGCTAACACTGATTAAATCAGGCCTATTTCAGGTAGTATTCATCAAGCGATATCTAATTAAGATAATATGTCAAAGAACAGCGTAACTAGGCCTGTACTAATTAGGCCATGTATAATTAAGATATGACTAATTACCGCAAGCATAATTATATCATGAGTAATGAATACCAGCGTATTAAACAATGTATCATTAGGTATAAGTTAATTAGACCGAGTCTAATTAGTGTAATGCTAATTAGGTCCTTGCTAATTAAGTTAAGACTAAGTCAAGTCTCAATAAGCTCAGATTATTAAGTTGCGCCAAATTAAGTCAAACATTACAGATGTAATGATTTCATTCGAAACTAATTTACCTTAGTCAACCCTAATTTGCTGTAATCTTTAATTCACCCTAATCTAAGTCTATAGCGTAATCCGCTCTATAATATGCCATAGTCCACCTTAATGCATCTCCGTCTGTCTTAATCCACCCTAATGCGCCTTAATGAGCTCTAATCCACTCAAGTACACCGTAATCAGACCTCGTCCTTTAATCTACCTTGTAGAAGAAATATTATGGGTTCGACTCCAGCCATGTTATTGAGTACGAGTACTAGAAGGTGGCGCATTGGAGTACCATAGGCAATAAACCCATCTACAATCACTGATGAATTAAAGTTTGGGATTAATTTGTGATGTATTACGGGCTGCAGGCATGCATTTGTTGGCTTCTTGGAAAACTATATTTATGGTGACTTTTGCACCGCACCGTTCGCGTCCACGCCGAGGTAGTTTACGGACGCCTTCCAATGGCATCTATGAGGCTTGCGCATTAACAAATATATTTTGACATATTTCCAGCAACTATTTTGCCTATAGAGGTGCTCACAAAGCAAGGAAAAGCGAGCGCACGGCACGCACGGCACGCACGCGCTTACGGTTTTAAAAAAGGCGCGCTGCGAAGGGCCCGCACACAGCCGAGGCGGGCGTGTCTGCCATCGGCCAATAGCAGCGACACTCCTTGTAAATGCTCTATGACGAAATAGAGCATATTCAATGAGCGTGAGGAGAAGCCGCTTTTTGAGTTGAGGGCTCCTGAAGAAGTGGAAGCTTTGTGCTTCGCTTGTGAACGCTACGCTTCGCGGATGACTACAGCATTTGGCTGAGATGTTCGTTGCAGCGTAGGCAAGCCGTAGAATATGTTTTTTCACCAAGCCCGGAGGGTGGTTCAGGACCCCTTTAAGTTTCTGTTTGAGGGTAGAGGTTGGGTCGGGTTGATCTTGTTTCTTTTTCTTTCTTGTTTTTTTTTTGCTTTTTTTTCATAATAAGTCTTCTGAATTCTGGAAGCAATCCTCTTGATGATCTATAGAGCCAACAGCGCCTTCTCGTATTCCACATGTTCGACGAGACGTTGATATCAGACACAACGTGGGAGACACTTTGCTTAAAGGAGTACTGACACGATTTTGCGGCGGCGCAAAATATACATTTTTCGTTTCCTAGCCATGTATTGTTAACGCCCTCCGCACACGGAAGCCAGGAAACACGTACAAAATATTTTAATTTGGTTTTAAATTTGGCGTCGCCCAGCACAGCAAGCCAGCCCCATTGCAATGGACACTACGATGACGTATGAACACGGGCTCTTAAAAATCGCCGAAATCGCGGTCAGAGTCACTGGACGACCGTGAAATTGCAGTTGTATGCGTGCCTCAGGTGTAATTGACCAAAGACGACAGAGTTGCAGCGACGCTATGAATAATTTCTCTCCCTACGTGGCTCAGACGTCGTCCGACTATGTTTATACGTCACTAGGAAACCGCCCAGTCGAAATCAAAACCGAAAGTCAGCTTTTAAGGGAGCCGTATTAAAAATATATTCATTGTGTTGCGGGCCACCATGACACTGATTTTGGGGTTTTCCACTCCAGTGCTTTCATTTACAGCAACGATACGAGAATGTCAAAACTTCGTGTCAGTACTCCTTTAATTCAACGCCGACAGGAAGTTGACTTCGAGAAGGGATGCGCCTGCTATATTAGATCTGTCACACGCTCCTAATTAATCCCTCCATTTATACTCACGCATGAATACAGCAGGCCCTCTCCGTGCGGTTAACAAACACCGTGAAAACGCTGTCGACTTATTAGGGGACCATGAGCGGTAACGGCGAGAAATCGCAACCGATGGTTGAACACCTCATGTGCGGAAGTTTCATGCAATCTCTGAAGGTAAATGTGCATTCCAGGAACAAACAGTATGCCTGGCGAGAGAGGAAGGATTCGCGATTATACATCGTGACCCCGGCGAATGGATGCGCGCAAGGGTACACGCACACGTGGGCAGACTACGGCCACGTTGGTCTTCTCTTGCTAAGCAGACTCACCCGCGCGCAAGGTTAATCTGGAAAACATTTGCCCGCGATTGTACAATAGTGTCCGGCAAATCACGCGCTGCCACTTACGCGGGTTGTGAGCACTCATTTTAATCTGTCGCAACTCGCACTTCGAGCCCGGAGCTGGACGCTGAGGAAGACAACACTCGACAAGACGTTTATGGCGAGCCAGAGTGTGACGGCACAGAACGCTATAGGCGAACGCTTAAACGGCAGCGGAACGGCAGATTATATTAAGGCACAAGCAGGACTTTGGCCGACATCCTAGTGTACATTTAAGACAAAACGTACATATAATACTGACACTACGAGTAGCGTGACGCATTGTACGCAAGACTGACTGTCCGTTAGAACGATGCAATGGATTCCAAGGTTACCGGAGCTCCGGAAAGAGTAGCACGGATTTGGGAGCACTGCTGACGTTCATAACTTTGCAGGCAAATGCTTCATGATAGGAACAAGAACGTTAACTGCGACTCTCTTACGTGCCAATCCTCCTGTTAGATCTCGAGACGCTCCGTAGTGGGAGCATCGGGTGTAATACCCCTGTCACACGAGGCAACTAAAGTGCACTCTGAACTAGTGCACTTGCGCTCACAGAATGCACTTACGTTCACGCACTGCTACACGAGAAACAGAAGTGTGTTTTGGAAATGTGCATTCCCCTAGCGGTCTTGGCCGTTAGGGGAACCTCGCTATTCTCGCCCAAGGGCGAGAATAGCGAGGTTTTTCGTTGAAATATGATTTGTTTTAATACATAGCAGTATTTATAATAACGAAAACAATGTTTTCAAAATACTACGTGTGCCGCGTCGTGCGCTAGCGTATTTGTTTACAAGCCACTGCTACCGAGGCTACACACTTCGCTGCCGCCAAGTGATTTCGGCGAACGCACTTGCCTGCAAGTGCACTTCGCAGCGAGTGTCACTAAACGTTTCCGTGTGACAGCGTGCGAACGACTATAGCGGCGAAGCGCACTCGCTCAAAGTGCACATTAGTTGCCTCGTGTGACGGGGGTATTATTCTGACAACCTGTGTTCCTGCGGTGTCTGGTTCAGTTAAGGTACCTAATTGTTTTGGCCTTTCGACGCTGCACCAGGCGCGGGCGGAAGTCAAAAGAGCCTAATCGGACTTGTTATTGCGATCTATGGAATATAATTCGCTTGCCCAGGGCACGGCAAATCTAACATCACCGCGACAAAAGTTCGTCATCCAGTGCATACAAATAAGCTGGTGCAAATGGTCCTCAAAATCATTATCATCATCATTAAGCAATGAGATGGGGACGCCAACCTGTTCTCAACAAGAGCCTCTGTCAGCGCCTTCGTCTGTGCTCTAAAGCATATATGTGCCTCCCATCACTAAACACGCACCACCAGGGGTGGTTCAGTGGCTTAAGGCGTTGTGCGACTGAATCGACGCTGGGACGGGTTCGAAGCCCGGCCCCTGGTGCGGCGCGCAATTGGAGGATGCGCGCGAAAACGCCTAAATACGCGAATTCCCGGCCGGCCTCCACTACCGGGCTGTACATATTTTATATAGTGTTGATCCGTTGATTTATTGTATTTGTGTATTGTATGCATTTAGTGTATGTTTATCATGTGTTGTTAAGTGAGCCAGCTCATTGAGGTTTGGGAAGCCCTCAAGACAAAAATAAAAGAAATGTTTAGGTGCCATCCTACAGTACTACGAAGTGTCCATTACGATATTATGAGACATCTTTGAAAAGTATATTTTTCGCGGATGTCGCCAAGCCTGCGCCCAAGGGATAGTACCAGCTCCCGCCGGCGTTCCGCTTCATACTCGGAACGCATGCATAATGTTCCTTGCTTCTTCCGGATATGTTGAAGTGAGAACAAGCGACCACACGCTTGTCGAAACAGCGTAATTTTATCTGCGCAGGATTCCCAGCTGAGGCGAGCCAGACGCTCCGTGGGGAATGGCGAAGTGGCGCCTCCAGTATCGCCGGTCCCTGATGCCAACGTCGGCGTCATCCGCACCCTGTTGACGGATACCGGTGTGGACCAGTGGATGATCGGCTTGCGAACGGACTCTCAAGATCCGCAGGGAAGCGCTCATATTGGCAAGGGGTTGCAGTGTAACATCGAGAACGCCATTGACCACGCTTTCTACGAGGCGAACATGCAGAGATGTTCTACCACTGTCGTAAGTTGTCCCGTTACACTAAACAGTCAACGAACTCGTTCTGCACCTCTATCATGTTTCTTATGACGACGCGAGAGCACCAGCTGATAACAGTATGTACAGCGCCGGGTCACGATGGCGGATTTCAATTCTGCGCAACCATTTCCAATGTACAACGCTCTAAGCCCTTCACTGCAGGTCTCATCAGGTGGCATAGCATCCCACGTTCATGCAAGTTGTTTTCGACAACGCTGACGGTCTTCGAGTAGGCGTTGGATCGAATGTGAGTGAAGATAAGCATATCAAAGGGGACATTAGGACTTGTTGAACAATGCCAGGCAACAGTGCCCATCAGTCATGGAGGCTCCTGTGAAGACATGAGTTAACCATCATTGCACTGCGTGTTCTAGAGAATTCGCAGCTTGGTTTCAAACATACCTGGAAGAACTCCGTGTTTCGTTCAATGAATGACGGCGCTAGCAGCCCGCGACTATACGTCCCTTGCGGCAGAAATAGCATTGCCTGATTTCACGATCTCGGAAAGAAAGTCTGCTATGCTTTATTCGTTCGTTTTGAAGGCAACAAATAAAGAAAATGCGCGTATCTGCCATAAAGAGCAATGAAAAAAAGTCAAGCGACGCAGTCGGTGCCCCCAGTGACGTGATATGTTGGAAGAAGAGTGGGCGCTTCCCAGCTGCGCTGAAAACCCAATTTCCATATCCTTATTACATCGCAGTGTCTTCAGTAGCAACACAAAATGGAACAAACATGTTTTCATTTCTTCATTCCAAGTTCCTGGTAAGTGAAGTGAGATCATGTTTAGCACACATGTTCAAAGGAGCCTCCACAACTATTTTTAAACGGTTTTCTGACTGTGTCTAAGAAGTGTATCAGGGCCCCTTTAAAGAGGATGTCGTCATCAACAACGCTATACTCAGGGACTGAAGCGAACACCGATAGGTGGTCTCTGTCGCTGTATTCAGGACGACCTTTTATTAACCAGAGGCCTCTTTAATACATTAGTCTAGATAAACACACTATTCTGCAGACTGCACATTGACTCATGCGCAGCAACGCATTCACAGAATATTCGCAGCTATCGGCTGACGTATGTACACATCTGGTGGTTACCCTGATACCTTACGTCACGTTAACTCGCCGACGCGCCTTACCACGTCCCCGTTGTTCTGTGGGATGCCCGTTAACGATAACAATTACTGGGTTCTACGCGGCTAGACCGTAATATGACCGTGAGTCACGCCGTCGGGGAGGGCTCGGGTAATTTTGACCACCAGGGGTGCTTTCACACGCGCTGAAAACGTACACTATACACAGGCCTCTTGCATTTTCGATTCCATCCAAAGCAAGCCTCCCGTGGCCGGCCTCCAGCCAGAGTCATTCGTGGGCGTCATTTGTTATGCACACGAGGAAGAGACAGCCATGGCGATTTCCAGCACTTCCGGAGAATTGACACCGGAAAATCTTCCTGTGCTGTCTTGTGCACCGTACACTAGAAAGAAGGTCCCCGACAGACAAAAAGATTACCTACGTAGGGTACCGAAAATACCGATCGAACTAGGCGAGGCTGCTTTCTTGTTTGCGGCGCCTGGCCCCAGCTGGATACCGTAGAAGTTTCCTTAAGCAACTCCCCATTCACGCCACACAGTCCTGTAGCGTATGACATTTTTCTTTTTTCATTGATCGGCAGGCTATTCTACAGCTCTGCACAGTTGCACAATGTCCCAGCCCAGGGCGCCGTGGTGTACCGCACGCCACTTAGGAAGCTTTCCGCATGTACATTGTCGCCCCTGTGAGGAGTGCATGCCTCGCTTGGGTGCATCTGGTGCGGAAGGAATAAGGTGATAACTAATGTAACAAATCAATCGGCGGAGCGGCCTTCAGTTACGCTCATCTGCACCACCTTATCTTCTCACGACTTTCTATTCACCGCCTCCCCCTCTCCACTCGTCTTCTATCCACTCTCGATATTTTCTCTCGCTTCTCCAACTACAACCTCAGCATCAAAGTTCGCGCTACTCCTCGAGAAGGGGAATGCTTCAAAAGTTTCATCTTCAAAGTCGACCCCGTCTTCAAAGGGCAGGATCAATGCCGAGGCTGGCGACATTATTGATCGGTACTGGTAAGATGGGCGGAAGATAGCTATACAAGACAAAATGTATAATTGAAGCAAATGGCTCATATATTGGTCGAGCCGTAAGGCATTTTTTTTTTTCATGAACTCTCTCTTTCGTCTTGCTTGTTTAAACCTTCTTCTAATATGAAAATAGGCGAACGAGCTTGCGGCACATGCGGGAAGTGAATCGATATTCACTTTGCATTGTACAAAATCGCGAGTGGGCGGATGGGACGGACTACAGCCTTAATGCACGTTTCTTGGGGCCTCGTGATCAATAGCTGAAACTGAGCAGGACATATGTTCTCCTCCCACAAAGCCGCGAGGCATCGGTTACTTTGAAACTGTTCGCAAGAACCGCGCAGCGTAGAAATATTCACGATATAATTTTAGTTCGAGTGTTAGAGGTATTATTTCGAATAAAATAATATAAGAAGAATATAAGAAGAATGAAGCAACGCTACTTATTCTCTCGTCTTGTAATGGTAGGCGAATACTTTTCGCGAGTTCGTTTTTCCCAACGAATGCCCGCACATGAACACCGTACTTGGCTTCTCTTTATATGCGTAAGCCAAGCTGTCTCTTCCGTGAACTCGAGGAGATTATGTTGCTGCGCACCACTTGAAATACTTGCATCGCTGGTTATGATTAGCCAAATGGCATAATTCTTGCGGTAGAGCGCTTCCTATTAGGCACGTAAAACTTCCGCGTATATTTTAAGTTTGATATATGGCCTCTTAACTTAAGATTATTGTATAGCAACTCAACAGGGTGAGAAAAAATTTTGCCGCCCTAATTTAAAAACAGATATCAATGTGGAGTAGCGCCGACGTGCCGTTGTATGAAAACTGTAACCGTGACAAGATTCACAGTATAGAAGAACGAGAGCGACTCGGTTTCTTTTTAAACGTGCCGCATCAAGCCACCTTATTTCTTCACAAAATGCCATCGCCGCCAGTGCTTCCCAGGGCTATTTATTATAAAAAAAATGCAAGCCAGTTTCGGGCCGTGAAAACTTCCGTACGTCATCGTTCACCAGTCTATTCATGCACTTCTCTCTCTCTCTCTCTATTTATTTATTTATTCATTTATTTATTTATTTATTTATTTATTTCCTTCGTTGCATTTCGAGCTATGAAACTTCAGTCACGGCTGCGGGTATCGAACCAGCCTCTTCTATCTAAACCATTTTCTGCAATCGCACGTTGGCCTTCGCATAATCACCGATATGTAGCAGTGAGGTGAAGGGCAAGAGCGGGTAGAACTGGGCAGTGGGTAGTGATTGGCTCGATGGCAAGAGTGGGCCCGCTTTTTCCTTTAGCGTGACGACGCGATCACCTGATGCACGGCACTTCCGCTACATTGACCAGATCGGGTGGTAAAATGTAATTAACGAATGCATGTGTAACCACTGATAACGCGCATATGTCTCGCTGAATGAAATGCCTCGCGCACCTAGAGGCATTTCTCTGCTTGTTTTCTTGCAGACAGTGGTGTCGTAAAACTTGAACGGTGATGCCAACAACTTTCACGCGCAAATCACGAGCATGGCGCACAAGCACTTAGCCTCTTCCACGGGAATCTTTGGGAACACAAATTTCGACGGCCTCACGGACATTTCTTTCATCGTATACAGCGCTTGCACGTATTTTTCCTGAATGTTCCTTGAGCGCTGCTGAGCGGGAAGAACTACATGCTTTCATCGAAGCCTGTCGAAATACTACTATATGCCAGTGAATTCTTTACGCTGGCGCAGACGTGTTCATTTTCACGTTGTTTGACCGTCCGCGCTGCATTTCACTTGCGCATAGCAGGTTAAGGAACACTGAAAATTTCCCACACCGCAACTTCGACCTTGTGTCACCCGTGTTGCGGACTGCCTGCCACAGACATACGAGATCGCGCGTGTTTAAATGTATTTTCACAAGGACTATATATAGAGGGCGCTTTTTGTCGAGGAATCTATGAAGGTTCTGTAAAAGCATCTACTCAGGTAACATGCATTAATTGCAGTCGTAGTTTCAAGGTTTTGCACTAATCAGCGCCAACGTATGTGGTAGTAGCATGCCACATTCGACATACGGTATTCCTTAATAAGGTGAGAGCTCTTTGCATACTTGACTAGCGTTTTAAATTCATCTAGCAGGTCTAATTTTAATGCGCAGCACTCTCTGAGAACCTCCGCGCAGATGTATCATCGTAGGCGTGAGGTTTTGCTATAGCTCACTAGGCCTACTAATTTATAGTTACGTATAGCTAGTAATCGCTTGAACTAGATAACGTCAGGCACACTTGTATAACACAAAGCAGCATGACGCAGTGCTGAAGGGCTCCTAGACAACCTCTTAAATTACAAAGAACGAGCGCGTTATTGTCTTTTGGCGTTGTCCATGTGTTCGGTGCACTTCGTAACGTAAGAAGGGTGGTTGAAGCCTCATCAAACGAACACTAAGTGAAACGGTGAAGTAGTTTAGAGTTATAACTTAGGTGTGAGTACTCTATTGTCGTTAACTTCAGTATTTTATTTTCAATACTACAACAGTTATCTAATGTGAAACTTTCTGTTCTGATATTCGCGCCAGAACCTCAGAAACTATATATAATGACGTCTAAACATCGATTTCCTTTTTCGTCTTCTCGTCAAATTCGCTCCATCAAATGTTCGATACACCCAGCCTTATTTCTCTAGCTTGCTTGGAACTCAATTCTGGTCCTTCTTACCGATGAATACTTACATGCCTTAGGAGACGACGTCAAATATCTGTGACGTCACGCGTTTTAGTGCTGGAACTTCAAAGCGGTGTCGCCACCCGTATTTTCTTTTTACGCGTTTCCAGCTTACCGTGGGTCTTCTTCTGGCACGGATGGTTTTTTTAATAGCGTGAAAAGGTAACCTACTAGCACGAGAAAAATTGTTTTAGGGCGAAGCTCCTTAACGTTTGGGTCTGTCTGTCCGTTGTAGTAGCGCGTTACCTACTAGGAACGCGCTACAGGGAGGGCGCGTGCCTCTCGGCGCGCGAGCTCTCTCACTCTTCCATCTTCTGTCTTGTGGGAGAGAGAGAGACAGTGAGAGCGAAAGGCGCGCGTTGTCTATGGAAACGCTCTTTCTTCGATGCACGCGCTACCAGCTCGCAAAGAAGGAGAACGCGCCCTCACCCGCGAGAGACAAGCTTGACGCAGGCAGCGTCTTCTAGCGAGTTTCTTTATTGAAAAATACCGACTGCTTGGGCTGGAGAACCGTTCACCGGCCACCCATATATATATATATATATATATATATATATATATATATATATATATATATATATATATATATATATATATATATATACACACACATCACTCTCTGGTGCACCTCTGGCTCTCCAGGCCACGTGCAGGACACCCTGCAACGTGGTCTAGACCTCGTCGCCTCCTTCCTCCCTACCGCTGGCCTGTCTCCTGCTCCGGAGAAATCCGAGCTTCTTCTACTCAATCACTCCCCGTACCATCGCTCGCATAATTGTCTCATCTCCCTTCATCTTTCTGGCTCTCCTATTCCTATCGTACAACAATGCAAAGTTCTTGGCTTTCCTCTGTATGCGGCCAAGAATGTACAAGCTCTCCACCACGCCGTGAAGACCTGCCAATCGGTAACCCACCTCCTGCGGCGCGTGGTCACTCGGCATTCTGGTCTTCATGAGGCCCATGCATGCCGGGTTGCCCATGCGCTCTCCCTAAACAAGTTCCTGTACTATGTGCCTTACGTTCCTTTCACTCATACACAACTTAACACCCTTGAAACCGCCCTCCTATGCCTCTACAAAGCAGCTTTCAATCTACCTATCACGACCTCTACCGCTAAACTCTTCGCCACTGGCCTCTTCCATCCTCTCCGTTCTCTCCTCTCCCTCCAACGGGACTCCCAGCTTGCCAGGCTTTCTCATACCCGTCAGGGTCAATGGATACTCGCCCAAGCGCGCATCCTTCCCATCCCCGTTTCCACTTTCCCTTCTCCAATATCCTCTCCGGCTCCCAACCTTCGTATCCTTCCTCTTCCGTCCAATATGTCCCCCGTCTTGCATGCCGGCCGCCGTCACGCGGCCGCGCAACATCACTCACCTCTTTTTGAGACCCAGGGAGTTGCATACACGGATGCCTCTTTCGTGACTCCTCGAGGTTCCTGTGGCTTCGCTCTCTACCATCCTCACCTTACGGCACCTGAAACCCACACCAGTGGGCCATACCTACACCCTCCAGATGTACTGTCGCTAGAAGTCCTCGCGATTGTCCACGCCCTACGATCATTTCCCTCCCTTCCTTTTCTCGCAGAGTATACAGTCTACTCCGACTCCTACGCCGCTGTCCACCACATACAAAACCGCACCTTACCCCCTTCCCTCCAACGAGAGGTCGAGCAGGCGGTCTCCGCATTACAGCCTTCCACCGTCTTCCTACGCTGGGTGCCTGGGCATTCGGGGATCGACGGCAATGAGCTGGCCCACCAGCTCGCCCGCGACATTTTCCACCGGACACCGTTGATCCCATGGCCTAACCCTTCGGAGGACGATGGGAAAACTTTGGCGGGCGGGGGGAGGATCTCCCTACGCCAAACTATCAGGGATGTATACCTCCAGCTCCGCCTCGACAAGCGACTCTATCCTCCCCCTCATCCATCGCTCACCGTGCCGGAGGCTCGCCTTCTGAGGCACATTCAAATGAATGCACTTACCACCCCCTCTCGCCTCTTCCTCTACAAGTACCGCTCTGCCCCCTCCTGTCCTAACTGCCCCTCATCATATGCTGACCTTTCGCATTGCCTTTTCCACTGCCCTGCTGCTCAGCAATCGGCTTCTTACCCTCCCCCTACCCTATCAATCACCACCTGGCTCGACTGGCTTGGCTCTGAAGAGGAGGAAGTTCAGCGCCGCTTAGTCGCACAGGCGGTAGAAATGCTGAGCCTGTAATATTGGGCTTCAATAAATGTCTTCTACTACTACAATATATATATATATATATATATATATATATATATATATATATATATATATATATATATATATATATAGATTGTAGCAGAGCATATCGGCATCAGTGCGAGTCACTGTGAAAGAAGACGCTGAGGTTTGTGTGGTGCGCACTCAGTGAACCGTCCCAGCTGAATAGGTTTAGCCAGTCGCGGCGTCTTCAAGTGTCGCTAGACTTCAAGTGTCGCTAGACTTCAAGTGTCGCTCGCCTTGTTTCAATTGGTGGAGGTGCTGGGTAGTCCCTCTTCGGCGTCCTGGAGCTTCGCAGCCGCACACTGCCATCTGCTTCCGAAATGGCCGAGGACGCTGGACCCTCGCCTGCAGCATATATATATATATATATATATATATATATATATATATATATATATATATATATATATATAGAGGCACTGGATCTTGACTTGCAATTAAGTGCCTGTGGGAGTGCGTAGTTGAACCATAAGGATTCGTAGCGTGCGCGTTAACTAAATTAATCCGGAACTCGGCACGATCTACAATGAACTCCGGAGCTTCGCCCACTCATCATCATTCACTCCGTGGATATGTTGTGAATTTTTTATTTCACCTGTCCCTTTACGGTACAAGCTCTCAACTGTTTTGCATTAGATCTGAGCTATCTGCCAGTACGCATTGCCATGGATTGGCGCGTCCGGTCCGCGTATTTCTATTTCCCCCGAGGAGTCGCGCAAGCGAGAGGGAAAACAAAGAGGCGCGAGGAGAGAAAGGGACCGGCTGGAGTGGCAGGCGGCCGTTCCACTGCCTTGTTGCACCCCCGCCCGCAATCGCGTCCGTTGTTTTGCCCCGCGTCCCACACGGCAGGCTACTACTACAGAATCGCGTTGGTGTCAGCGGTGGGCGCGCTAGCGCCCGTCGCTGACGCTCCTGGCTCTGGCAGTGGTTACACGAGCGAAATAGTGAGAGCGCCGAAGGCGCACCGCGAAGCGGCAACCTATGTTAACTGGCCCCCTAGTGACACAGGCAAACACGGCAAGCACATACTACAGAATCGCGTTGGTGTCAGCGGCGGGCGCGCGAGCGCCCGTCACTGGCGCTCCTGGCTCTGGCAGTAGTGACACGAGCGAAATAGTGAGAGCGCCGAAGGCGCACCGCGAAGCGGCAACCTATGTTAACTGGCCCCCCAGTGACACGGGCAAACCCCGGCCACCCCGGCCGTGCGAACTACCACCAAAAGCAGGGGTGCAAGCGAGCGGTGGAACAACCGTGCACCGGCCTGGTTGATTGATTGATTGTGGTTCGGTTAGGAAAGGACGCTAATTTCTGCAGCCCATGTAGGAAGCACGGCTAAGCGTCCGTGGGGGTGGGGGAAAGGGAGTGAAAGAGATAGAGAGGAGAGAAAGGCCGTAGTGGAGGGCTTCGGAAATTTAGACCACCTGGGGTTCTTTAACGTGCACTGACAACGCACAGTACACGGGCCTCTGGCATTTTCGCCTCCATCGAAAATACGACCGGCCTGGTTGCCTCATGTGCTCTGCTCGCGCTCCGCGTTTTCCTCCTCGCGGGTGCGACTACTCAGGGGATCCCAAATACGCGTCCGGTCCCGCTTGTCTGTACTGCTCGATTCCACTCCGTTAAGAGCTTTTCCCACCTCGGAGATAAGAGCTTGTAGCCGAAAAGCGCGAAATCCTGACAGGCCTTAGCGCACACACGTCGCCAATGCAATGAGTACGAGGAGGGGAAGCGTCTGTGGGTCGCGCACTCAAGGAGAAAAAGAAACCGGTCTCTCGTCCTTGAACTCGGCTTAGGTGGGCCCTTATAGAGAGTGCGAGTAGTATGATATCGAGCAAGCTATTTGGAGGTCACGTAAGGTAGTTATAATATTTAGAGTGCACTGCCTTCCGGATGGAATCCAATTTCCGGCCAGAAATCGCCCTACCTGGTTACAGAATGGGGATGGGAGAGGCCGAGAAAAATTTCTTAAGTAATACAATGACAAATGTTCCTACACTCCGTTCTCAATATAGATATATTCGAGAACAGTCACTTCTCCTGCTTTTTTCCGCTTATTTAACGCAGCTGAGCTCCTTTGGCCAGGTACAGGCAGCACCGACGCTGCAGACGTGCGCCGTATACGGGTACGCTTGGCTCGAGGAACCGTCGCTGCCGGCCGTGGATGTGCCCTTCTCGTGCGAAGCCTTCACGGCCACCGTGCTTCTGCCCACCGGATCGAAGAGCCTCGAGGATATCTGCGAGAACCTAACTGCCGAGGTGCGTAACTAGAACTCGCGCAGGGGCTCGCGTATTGTCATGATGCCCATCTTCTCGGCATACACTTACTGAGCCTTATAATCACCGATTATGCTGCATCATTATGAAATTCCCACCATGAATTAAGGGAAGCACGTTGGGCCAACGCAGCTATGGACTTTTTTCTAGCGACTTCTTTAATACGTTAACATTTTTTACCCCTCGACAGGCTTAGCTTCGGTGTGCACGCTAGCGATGGGTTTGCCTCCCACGTGTGCCGCTCTGATGGGCCGTTGCCAGAGCGCCACCATGTCTCTATTGAAGCCTGAGGAGTGCTGGAGCACTATTGAGCTCGCCGGTTTGCCATGGCTGCTATGGTGAACAATCTGACCTCCTTTGTTTTCACCTCATCCCCACGTCATTCCCTCTGTCCCTCACTTCTCTGCCATCCTACTTTGCCTCCTCCTCACCTTCACATCACTCTTACCTTCCCTTCTAGCTTCTCGTTCCCACAACCTTCCTATGCGATACTATGCATGACTGTGCTATGCTATGAGCTGCTTAGCAGATGCCCACTGCGCATACACGGTACTGTACAAGGCCATGACTTTCTCTACCCTCTGTTCTCCTCCGTTCCCTTAATTCCGTTTCCAACCCCTTTAGTGTACTACACAGTGCTATGTCAGGAGCGGCTTGGCACATACCTACTTTCTGTGTCGCATACACACGAAGCCTCCCCACTTTTCGGTATTTGCTCATAGATTTTTGGCCAAGCATGAACAGCTCCACTGCTAATGTGCGAAGCGCTCAGCAGTATAACCGCGCGCATTAAAAAGGTTGAATGATGGCTGAGATGAAAAGGGTAATGGTATCCGATGCGTTAGGGTGTTTGAGCAGCGTGTGTTTTTATATCTACGTGTTTCGTCCTTCGTGTGCCTATCGTCGGCAAGGCCAGCGCTGCGAAAGAAAAGATAGTGCTGTCCTCACTTCTGCGTAGTCATCAGTTGTGTGCCGAAAATTTTGCCTTATTGTGTTTTGTGGCAACAGTTATATATTCAGTACTAAAGAGTACCAAGTGAGCATGTTTTCAAAACGGATGTTTTCAAAAAGTGAAAGCACCGCTGTCTCTGGCACCCATTGCAGGTACTGGAACGTGTGTTCGCGGCCGTACGCAGGTTCCGGCGCGTGGTGCGTGTCCAACTGCCGGCGATCAGCGCCGAGACTGCGTCGGACCTGAAGCCCGTGCTGGTCGAGATGGGCGTGCAGCAGGCGTTCACGGACGAAGCCGCCTTCCAGCGAATCACCTCGTCCTCGCCCTCCCGCGTCTCGTGGGTCATGCACAGGGCACGGCTCGACATGCAGGTGCGCTTTCAATCGAGGCGAAGCTTGCTTTGACTGAACTGTGCAGCAGGTGTTGATGTGTGCGGCGGTGTTCCGAAGAAACCAAGTGGGCCGATCTCGAAGGCAGTGCACCGTGTGATGCGCAGAAAACGTCTCACGATGTGAGGAGCGAGCGTACTTGCACGTGTTGGTGTGTTATGCTTGAAGTTGCGGGTTCAATCTCCGCAGCCACAGCCGCGGCTGTATTCGTAGAGTGCGAAATACAGGGACATATGTTGTTATGCGGGGTTTAACGTCCCAAAACCACCTCTGATTATGAGAGACGCCGTAGTGGAGGGCTCCGGAAATTTCGACCACCTGGGGTTCTTTAACGTGCACTGACATCGCACAGCACACGGGCCTCAACATTTCGCCTCAATCGAAAGGCAGCCGCCGCAGCCGGGATTCGATACCGCGACCCTCGGATCAGTAGACGAGTACCATAGCCACTAGACCACCGTGGCGGGGCCACACAGAGACATAAAAGGGATTGATTGAATTACTCCTGCGATTTTACGTCACAAAACCAAGATATGATATGAAAGACGCCGTAGTGGAGGTCCTCGGAAATTTTGCCCACCGGGGGCCCGACACCGCACAGTAGACGGGCCTCAACATCTTCAGACTTGTAGCCGAGTGCCAAGTCACTAGACGACGGTGGCGAGAAAGAAAGAACGAACGAAAAAAGGAAGGAAAGAAAGAAGGGAATAAAAAAGGAAAGAAAGAATACTCTACGCCATTTCCCTACCGTGAAGATGGAGAAGCAGCGAGGAGGACGCTTTGAAAGAACGTTTTGCGGGAGGGCGTCTGCGATATCAGAGAGAGATATATAGAGAGGGTGTTATATCTAGAGAAAAATAAACAAGATATGGATAGAGAAAGAAGGAGGAACGCACACGCCAAGCTTTGCTTTTACATGTAGGTCATGTGCTTGAAATTTTTTGTGAAGCGTGTCATTTCGTTCTAACGCGCAGCCAGCTGATATGGCGGACGGACCTTTAAATATGTTACTTGACGTCATCAGATCCAAAGGTGTCACGTGAGTTTCGGCTCCTTTTGTGTAAATACTGACTAAAGGGGCCTTCCTGTGTTCGCCGCGGTGGTCTAGTGTTTATGGTATGTGACTGCGGACCAAAGGAGATTAAAAATTCTGCTGGAGTGGAAAGTAAACCCCATGGGTAAACACGCTCCTCCACCATCTTACCAGAGGCAAGAGGAAGCCTTAGACTACAGCGAATAAATCACAGACGTGGACAGGTTCTGCTCTGCATACGCCTTTGCTCCACTTTTCTTAAGATGTTGATGACTAAGAGGAAGCCGCAGAGGGAAACGCTTTTAATAAAAAGAACCAATACAGATGTGGCCTTAATGAAAATTAGAAATACAAAATGTTTCACTTATAAGGGGTGAGAGACTTCTTTCTGGGCGGTTACAACGGCTTGTAACAGCCCAGCAGTGAAGTGGCTGGGTTGGACTTTTTCTATAGGGTTGTTCTGCGCAAACGAGCCCTTGATTCAGGGTGTAGTCTCCCGTAATATATATATATATATATATATATATATATATATATATATATATATATATATATATATATATATATATATATATATACGTGTGTGTGTGTGCGTAACACGGCATCATGGCGAAGGGCGACAGCGACCGCAAAAATCCCCTTCAAGTGCCCGTAGCACTGCGGTCACGATAATAAATGATAGAGAGGCCGAGAGGACAATGTGCAGCTTTGTTATTTCAATTGCGTGTGTAGTGTGTTACCCCCTCAACAGGAAAATACTAGTCCGCAATGAAGTTTCCGTGACACGCTCTTTTACTCTGCACTGCCTCCTCGATCGTCGACTGCATTTCAATCACCGCATTTTCGACCGGATTTTGTCATACTAAAATACAAAGTGTTGTAGGGAAAGGGTAATGAAGATATCTTCGCTAAGTAATCGCGCTATAATTTTGAAATCTTCTTTTGCAGGCAAACAATGTTCAGTCCACGGTGCCTTGCGTACCCGGCAATGTTCCGGCAGGTGGTGTTGGGCCCTTCGGCCCGATGGCTGCAGCCGCACCCTCCGCAATTCCGTTCCTGGTGAACAGGCCGTTCGTGCTGTGCGTGCGCAAGATGGACATTCTCCTGCTGCTGGCTTGTATACAAAGCGTCAGATGACTCTGCGCCACAATAACCGATTCGTTCCAATGCGTTGATGATAATAAATAATAGTACGATCGATGACTTTTTGTTTGCAAACCTAAACGACTCAGATTAATGGAGCTTGCTTTTTGACGTAGATATTCCACATATAATCTGTGTTCGTGTCTCTACGCTTTGTGTCTCTACGTTGAGCTCTTTCGGAGTGATGTCATGTCCGAGCTATATTACAAGCGGCCGCATAATCGGGCTGCTGCGCGAACATTCCGCCAGTGTGCATGGCGTATCATATTCACCCGCTTGGCTTCAATCTGACGAGGAGTGGAAGATGACTAAACAATAGAAGGAAAAGAGAGTTGCAAGTTCAGAAGTTAGGAAGGAAGGTGGGGACGTCGGTGGGATATTGTCCTGAGGAGGGCGAATTCTTTGTATTCAGGGGAATGGGTCGCTTTTGTAGCTGCAGTGTGGCTTGAGGGAGAAAAGTGCCCCATTCGCATACCCTTGCCGAGGCCCATGGCCATTAAAGCCTTTTCACCGCCTCGCCTAGAGTTTCTCTTAATACGCCACAGTGTCCGTGTGGCCCATCACACGTAATTATCCGTAACTGCGTCACTTTCCCAGTAATTAAGACGATATACACAAACCGAACCTCTCGGAAGTACGTATGTAGCCCTGGTCTGAAACAATCCCTTCTCCAGCCTCGAGATAAAATTAGATGAATACGTCGCAGGGGCCGTGTGTCACACGCTTCAATATTATAAGCAGCTATATCCATTTCCGGAGGATCGGTACGCTTTACCTAAAGTAATATTCTAAAAAGACAGTTCTCTTTGCTGACTTGCGGAGTAGTGGATGACGTACGATCAACTGAAAATAAATTTGTCAGAAATTAAAAATTCGTCATCGCGCTGCTGTCTGGAACCACCGAACATTTGGCTGTACGAGACCGCCACGCTAATCGGCTCGGCCACTATTCGTTCATCTTAGGTGCTCTATGTAGCAGAGTTTCATATGCCTGAAAAATTAGGACACGCAAACGCTATTCTTTGAAGGATCTGCAAAAAAAGGAAAAGGGAGATGCAAACACACAACGAACCACAAAATCATAGGAACAAGAGAAAAGGAATGGAAAGCAGAAGAAAAAAGAAAACAAAAGAAAATTGAAAGGAAGGCAGCAAGAAAGTCAGAAGCACCAAGAAAGACATCATCTACAGACTTCTAACACCTCTATTGCCCACCCCATCCCTCTACCCTCCCTCCGTGGTGATTCAACATTTGCACCATTGTTTTCTTCTCTTTTTCTCGCGTTCTTCTATTTCTTTCCTCTCTTTTTTTGTGGCGCTAAGACGTCAGCCTTGGCCAAGAAACCCCTTCTCCGGGCTCGGCGGAAAGTTCACTTCTGTGATCAAGTTGTATTTCCTGAGGGCAATTGTTCGAGCAGTTATCACCAGCAACGTTATTTATACAAACGCAGAGAGGAGCTACCCACACCACCTTTACCGAAGACGAGTCGAAGGCCCTAGCCGAGGAAGCGAAGTCTCAAGGAAAACTATCAGTTAGCTGGCGTGCTCAATGCCAGCACCGGATGCAAAAGTCTACAGCATCGGATGCAAAAGCTCTTTTCTGCGCAAAAGTTTTTTCACAACGATCAAGGCAATGCGCCGAAACTGGCCTTTTCAGAAGTAAAGGTATAGCCTTGGAAGATGACATTTGCGGGCCTAGAGACAATTGCTCTATATGCGCTGGCATGGTTAGTGTGTGAGCACCTGCGTTATTTTGAGTAAGAGAATGCGTTGTCATGACGATAGATGCGGTTCGCCCAAACAGCCCTGTTTTGCGGTAATTGTGTGCTTGGTAGATTAGGACATTTCCTGACCTGAACAGAAATTGATCTAAGTGCGCTCGCGTGGTCCGTGTTTTATTCCCTGCATTATATTAGGCAAATACGTGCATATTTCACTACTATCGATGCGATTTGCCTAAACTGTCCTTTTGATGAAGTAAGCGGAGAGCCTTGGTTGATATGGCGAATTTCTGCGCTCGACAAAAGCTGCTCAAAATGCGCTAGACTGGTCGATGTTTGAGTCCCTGCTTTGGTGCTCATTTTCACTACGAACGAGGCGCTTCTCCCAAATTTCGCTGTCGTGAGGTAAGTCTTGGTAGCTTAGGCCATTTCTGGCCTGGACAAAAATTGCTCTAAATGGGCTCGTATGGTCAGCGTGTCATTTGCCGTGTTTTATTAAGCAGCAGCATGCATTTTCGCTACAATTGAGGGTATTCGTCCAAACTCCCCTGTCTTGAGGAAGGTGTGTATGCTTGGTAGATTAGGCCCTTTCCTGACCCGAACAAAAATTGATCTGATTGCGCTCGCGGGGTGCATGTGTTATTCCCTGCATTATATTAGGCAACTACGTGCATTTTACCCTATGATCGACGTATTCGCTCGAGCTGCCCTGTTTTGAGGTAAGTGTATAGTCTTCGTAGATTAGGCCATTTTCATGCCTGCACAAAAATTGGTATATATGCGCTCGCGCAGGCCCTCTGTTATTCCTGACACTATTATAACGCAAGGCATTCATTTTCACGACGAGCGAAGCGATTAGCCCGAACTGCCCTGTTTTGAGATAAGTGTATAGCCTCCGTAGAATAGGTCATTATCTCGCCTGGACAGAAATTGGTCTATACGCGCTCGCGGGGTCCCTCTGCTATTGCTGACACTATTATAACGCAGAGCATTCATTTTCACGATGAGCGAGGCGATTCGCCCGAACGGCCCTGTTTTGAGGTAAGTGTATAGTCTTGATAGATTACGTCCTTTTCTCGCCTGGACAGAAATTGTTCTCTACGCGCTCGCGGGGTCCCTTTGTTATTGCTGACACTAATATAACGCACAGCATTCATATTCACGAGGAGCGAGGCGATTCGTCCGAGCTACCTGTTTAGAGGTAAGTGTATAGCCTCGGCAGAATAGGTCATTATCTCGGCTGGACAGAAATTGGTCTATACGCGCTCGCGGGGTCCCTCTTCTATTCCTGACACTATTATGACGTTCTGCATTCATTTTCACGACGACCGCGGCGATTCGCCCGAACTGCCCTGTTTTCAGGTAAGTCTATAGACTTGGTAGAATAGGTCATTATCTCGCCTGGACAGAAATTGGTGTATACGCGCTCGCGGGATCCCTCTGTTATTGCTGACACTACTATGACACGAAGCTGCCGGAGGCCGACGGGCACCAACGCTGTGTACTCGAAGTGACGCGCGGGGACATCGTCAACTACTTCGTTTTTCTCCCTACGGCTTTCATCTTTATCTTACGGCAACGACTGGCACGCACGCAGTGCCGATCGACTTCGCGACTGCCGCTGCACCAGCCTCGCTTTTCAGGAGGCGCCGTCCTTTCAGCGCGCTGTTCATGATCTGCGCTGCTTCAGTGTAGAGACGTCAGTGTCCCATCAATATTTGTGTCCTCCAAGATCTTACATGGAATGCCTACGAATGCAGTTTGTGCTGTTCTTTTCCCCGTGTCCCTAAATTTCAGTCATAACAAAAAAATTCGTGACGAATGTCATAATGCAAAATGTGAGCGCAGCCGTGCGCGCGTGTGTTAATGATGCGATATGCTGAGCAAAAGAATTAGATATCTGCGCTCTCTACCAGCAAATATAGCTTGCTGCGCCGACGAAGCACTTCCACAGTGCGTCAACGGCTGTTAAGAGAAACTCGATCGCGCTTTGAAGTACGATGAGCTTCCGTTTCGGCGGCGCGAACAGCTGGGTTCCCCTGACTCGTAGAAGGTTGTTTTTAGAATACTTCCATGGTAGCCCAGCCGGCCCAACACCACCGGCCCCGGCAAACGTGCGTCGCGCGTGGCTTGAGGCGGGCAAGCCAGGTCATATTTCGCTACGCTCCAGTAGCGCACCCAGGATCTCTACCAGGGGGGGGGGGGGGGGGGGTTCAATTTTTCACAAAGGGCCGGGCATGCCATTGCACAGTTGTTGCGTGTGTAAAAAAAAGTAAATAAAATGCCAAATAATAGTAACATCAATGATGATGATTATTTTTTCGGCATTTTGTAGAGACATTAGCGCCACATTCCTTTAGGGCATAGGAGCAGTTACGCAGTGGGATGGGGTTAGGTCGGCCTCAGGGGGGGGTTACAAATCCGAACACCCCCCCCGTCGGTGGGCCACTGTGCTCTACGATGCGGTAAAACACATTTTGTGCGACTTAAGATCGAGTCAAAATTTCACAAAAAACCCAAGACTATAGTCATACCTTTTTTGGCATGTTGGGCAAGATTTTGAGAGACCGTATTTTTATTCAGGAAGGCGCGCAATAAGTAGAGGAATGCTCTATGATGCGGCCAAACGTATCTAGAGCGACTTCTGATCGAGTCAAAATTTCACAAAAAACCCAATACTATAGTCTTACCTTTTTTGGCATTTTGGGCAAAGTTTTGAGAGACCGTATTTTGATTCAGGAAGGCGCGCAATAAGTAGAGGAATGCTCTACGATGCGGGAAAACGCATTTTGTGGGACTTCTGATCGAGTCAAAATTTCACAAAAAACCCAATACTATATAGTCTTACCTTTTTTGGTATTTTTGGAAAAATTTTAAGAGACCGTATTTTTATTCAGGAAGGCGCCCAATAAGTAGAGGAATGATCTACGATGCGGTAAAACGCATTTTGTGTGACTTCTGATCGAGTCAAAATTTCACAAAAGACCCAATACTATAGCCTTACCTTTTTTGGCATTTTGGGCAAGATTTTGAGAGACCGTATTTTTATTCAGGAAGGCGCGCAATAAGTAGAGGACAGCTCTACGATGCGGTAAAACGCATTTTGTGCGACTTCTGATCGAGTCAAAATTTCACAAAGAACCCAATACTATAGTCTTACCTTTTTTGGCATTTTGGGCAAAATTTCGAGAGACCGTATTTTTATTCAGAAGGCGCGCAATAAGTAGAGGAATGCTCTAGGATGCGGGAAAATGCATTTTGTGCGACTTCTGATCGAGTCAAAATTTCACAAAAAACCCAATACTATAGTCTTACCTTTTTTGGCATTTTGGGCCAAATTTTGAGAGACCGTATTTTTATTCAGGAAGGCGCGCAATAAGTAGAGGAATGCTCTAGGATGCGGGAAAACGCATTTGTGCGACTTCTGATCGAGTCAAAATTTCACAAAAAACCCAATACTATAGTCTTACCTTTTTTGGCATTTTGGGCAAGATTTTGAGAGACCGTATTTTTATTCAGGAAGGCGCGCAATAAGTAGAGGAATGCTCTACGATGCGGGAAAACGCATTTGTGCGACTTCTGATCGAGTCAAAATTTCACAAAAAACCCAATACTATAGTCTTACCTTTTTTGGCATTTTGGGCAAGATTTTGAGAGACCGTATTTTTATTCAGGAAGGCGCGCAATAAGTAGAGGAATGCTCTACGATGCGGGAAAACGCATTTGTGCGACTTCTGATCGAGTCAAAATTTCACAAAAAACCCAATACTATAGTCTTACCTTTTTTGGCATTTTGGGCAAATTTTGAGAGACCGTATTTTTATTCAGGAAGGCGCGCAATAAGTAGAGGAATGCTCTACGATGCGGGAAAACGCATTTTGTGCGACTTCTGATCGAGTCAAAATTTCACAAAAAACCCAATACTATAGTCTTACCTTTTTTGGCATTTTGGGCAAAATTTTGAGAGACCGTATTTTTATTCAGGAAGGCGCGCAATAAGTAGAGGGAATTGCTCTGAACGAGCGGGAAAACGACGACCCATAGTGTCGTGGCGACTCTGATCGAGTCAAAATTTCACAAAAAACCAATACTATAGTCTTACCTTTTTTGGCATTTGGGCAAATTTGAGAGACCGTATTTTTATCAGGAAGGCGCGCAATAATAGAGGATGCTCTAGTTGCGGGAAATGCATTTTGTGCGACTTCTGATCGAGTCAAAATTCACAAAAAAACCAATACTATAGTCTTACCTTTTTTGGCATTTTGGGCAAATTTTGAGAGACGTATTTTATTCAGGAAGGCGCGCAATAAGTAGAGGATGTCTAGGATGCGGAAAAATGATTTTGTGCGACTTTCGACAGTCAATGAAATTTCACAAAAAGACAATACCTATAGTCTTACCTTTTTTTGGCCCATTTTTGGGCAAATTTT
>CM023491.1:62746225-62788670 GCA_013339685.2 Hyalomma asiaticum
TGCACTTAGAGGATCAGTCTCAATTTAAAATAAACGAAAGTGCAAGATTGGAGTGAAGATTGGGGGTAGATAAGGGTGGCGCTCATGCTTCCTTCACTGAAGCATTTCATATGTGTGTCGGTCACGTTTCTTCACAATTATTTCTAGCGCACTTTGCAGGGGAAGGTACCAACCTTTTCTTTGTGTTAGTCCATGTATTCACATCTTTACAGAAATTCATGCAAGCATCGGCACACGACTAGCCTACACAGGATGTTGAGAGCCTTAGAACGAGAAGGCGGACAATGGGAACCTTCACGGAAAACACACATGCTAGATGTTGATAAACGTACCGTCAGTTGCCGCAACTACGGCTCTGTACTTGCCTTACAGGTTTTTACTTTGATATATTTTGACTACACCAGCACAGGGTTCCCTGAGCGATCCATGCTTGACACCGCCAGCAGCTGACGTACCACACTTTGTATAAATGCTTAGCTGGAAGATCGCATTTCTCTGCCTATCACGTAAAACCAGAAATCTGACCAGATTCATGGTGTTGACAAGAGGGCCAGAGTCCACAAATATCTGCTATAGCGAGGACAAGTCACCCATGCTGATATAGTAGTTTCGCACCCATTTTTCCTTAGCGCCTCCACATCGCCTCTAACTTTAATCATTCTGTTCAGTTCTTTCATCTTAGTTTGAGCCACATGTGAACAGGGCCACTACAAACAGTTATACTTCGCCACTGCAGGACATGGCTCTCAGACCAATGTTCCACCGTTCGGCTTTATATACTACTGTACGGAACATCTGAGCGTACACCCTTTCTCTTATAGTTTACGAAGATGTCCTCCCTCGCAACGTAACCCACTAAGTAGTACTGCCCCTATTACAAAAACCAGCGCCCCCAGTGCATTTCCAGTACGTTTTCGTACTGGGAGCACTGTAAACGCCCTGGGAACGATGATATTTCACTGGGCGATACACACTGGGACGCTGGCAGCGCTGGCTTGCACTGGTGCGCGCTGGCGTTCTACTGGGACAAGCTGGCATAGTTGGAATGTCACTGGTACCAGTGAGAGGCTCGCTGGAAAGCGCTGTACACTGGGAGGCGGCGCGATGGCACGAGTGCGGAACACACTGCAAGCAGCCCAAGAGATGCTGGCGATGGTTTCGCAGGCGCACGCTCTGCAATCGGTCAGTACTAGTTGATTTCACTAGGTGTGAAGACTCTGTAAACCTCTACGGCTTCGCCGTAATTCATCGCTGCGAGCTACAGTGTGCAGCAATTCGCGGCGTACCGCGTCCGCGCGCACTAAGCACTAGCAGCTGTGAATGTTTACATCTGTGCATTTTCCCCGCACTTAGCTTAGACACGCAATGTCACGTCTGTGAACCATTCTGCTAATAGTTCTGCTGTAGTGTTCACTTGTGTGGAGGAGTCGGTGCAAATAACAGTAAAATCTTACATCGCCGCGCAATTTAATGATATTCTCAAAGCGTCGATCCCACCTCACGCAGAAAAAAAGAAAAAAAAAACCACCGATCGGTATCACCACGCTGCAATTGCACCTCTGGCGATTGCTGCACCTTTAATTGCTTTAGATGAGCCAAAAGGTAATCATATCACAAATCTTTTTGAGCTAATATACAATAATTTTAGCTTTCTCAAGCCGCCGAGTCCCCGATCGGTCTGTCCCAGTAAGCTCCCAGTGAAGCTTGGGCATAGCGTACCGGCCGAGTCCCGTCTACACGCGAGCGGCACTCCAAGCCTAAAGAAAACGAATCAAAATTACTGCTCAGTACAGCCTTGGCATCGTTTAACCTGAACAGGTGATTTTTTTATTTCTTCGCGGTTCTTGAAGATGAAGCGGTGAGCATCGAAGCGACGCACTTTGAGCAAGCACATATATGTCACGAAAAGTTGCGGCCGCACTCTTCTCTGACTCAAATGCAATCACATATTAGTCGATCAATACGGCTTACTGAACAAGGATGATGAGAGGCTTCCCACTGCACTGCACTTCCTTTTTCGAAGCGGATAACAGTTGTGAGCTTCGATGAACCTGTGTATGTCAGACACTGGTACTGCCGCTGTCCTAAGATATCACCGTTTGAGCGAGAAAACTGCTATGTGTCACTTGAAGTACACGTTCAATTATCGAGCGGCATTATAGTCTACACAAAACGCATCTACATACATGTCGACTATTCGTAAGAGCAAGAAAAGGCTATCGAGCTCGGCCGTAACAGTCGATAGTCCCTGCCCGTCGGTCTACTTATATTTTTTCAGTATTCGATATGGATTGTATAATATACTGACTGCTGTCGCCATTATTCGAATGACATGCGTGATCGGCGCTTCTTTCATTTGTCTGACAAACGTGTGACGTTTAATTGCGCATAAAAAGCGCGTTCGTCTTGTGTGTACCACTGCAAACAAGTCTGACGGCAGGTCACACCGCTGACTAACCTGTTTACGGGCGCCTCAACGTGTTCTGGCGTGCCGCAGTGGTGGTGTGCTGGGTTGGCGATGCTGAGGTGCGACGTCCGAATCCTGGTCACGGAAGTTTTCTTTTTTATAGTGCTTTTTTTGTTTTAATGCGTCCTCTCGCTTTTTGTATTTGTATATTATTTAGCATGCATGGCAGGGAAGCACCACGGTTTTTTGCTCTAAAGCGGTTTTGCGTGCCAGTATACAGCGGCACACTGGGCCCATAATCCGGCATGGCGCTGGACGCTGGCTCCCAGTGGCGCTGGGTTTTCCAATAGGGGCGGTAAGATATTGAGCTTCTGTTACATGTGTGTAACGCTACAACACCAAATCTCGCTGCACAACTTTTAATTCATTAGTCTATACATTAGGACACTATTTGCAACATGCATATTGGGACGAGACTTCTGCAAGACTGAATGAGAAACCCCATGCACTGTTAGTTCGGTCGGCATTCTTAACGACGTAAGCTGGAACATAGGCATTTTTAATGCATGATACCTAACGTGCAGCCTGCTTGCGTGTCCTGTCAGTTTAAGCGCGGCGTACATACGTATATACCGAGCTTGGGCATGCGAGTATGCATAATCGAACCATTCTCAGCTTTGGTGCTCTGCGCGGGCATGCGCCCCAGGTGATCAGCTATACAAACTCTCATAGGTTTACTGGTTCACTACTGCGGATGATGAACTTTTTCGAGGGCGTCCCTCAGTGAGTCATCTAAGGCTTTTGCCTTAAAATGCAGCTGCGAATCAAGGCAGCAACCAGGAACCTGTTCAGGATTACACCGACCCCCATGACCCGATGATGACGACAAGCTCTTCGGCGTCATCGACCACAACGAACGACCAAGAACTCATTAGACAAGGAGCTCTTACACTACCATCTGCAGTTGAGAGCACCTCCAGCAGCACTCTGCAGGTCAGGAAGGAGGACCTCAATGTTGAAACCCCTGCCAGTTATGTGGTAATGCCGGAATTCAACAGGGGCGGTCCAGTTAGCCAGGTTGGCGATGCGGTGATTTCGAATGTTGAAGGCCACCAGGCCATCAAAAAGGCGACGACGGAGCCTGACAATGAACCAACGCACCCGGCAGATGCGGTAAGGAAACTGTCCTTGCGGATCTTCACTTATATGGTCCGAAAACCAGTAGAAAGCGTTGTGGACAGCTTGGAGAAATATTGGAAAAGGCGGCAGCTCATTTCTGTTCTCGGCTTCGTGGTTTCACAACACGCCGAGAATGAATCGATGATGTAGAACAACGATTACAAGTTGTCAACCTTATTTGGGAAAACTGTTGGTTCCACATTTCTAGGAATTGTTTTTTAACAGTTTCCATAGAACAAAAAGGATATCATGGTATTACGCACTCCTAACTGACTGAATCTAGGTGTGCTACAATTATTGTAGAATTCGGGTTTACCCTTACTGATTGGGCCAGATTGATATTTTACTAAATATCAGTACTAGAGTGCTTTTAAAGTTATAGTGTTTTTAGAAAGAAATTCAATGGTGCTTATCATGGAGCTCGAAGCACCATGATAACTATGATAGGCCCACAGTCAGTAGGGCTTTCATTGCGGCTGCTATGAAAGTACATATGAGCCCAGAAGTGACTTTTTTTTCACCTACCGCTATGCAGTAATTTACAAGGCTATTTTGACTCATATCATCTCAACATAGTGAAGTTCATGAAAGGGAAAATTAGCATCCACCCGTTTTGTTGCACCAGGACGAATTTTTCGGCAACTAGGAAGCTTTCATTTATGTGAAATCCGTATGGACTTCCTTGTAGCCTTGTGCTACAAAACGGGTGGATGCTAATTTTCTCTTTCATGAAACGTTACTCCACTTTCCGGGTTTCCGCAGAACTCATTTGTCATAGTGAACTTCAATATGCTTTTAAAAATTAATTTCGCAATATCGACCGAGACAAAGCCGTACCTCATCGACAAAGGAAGTTTTACCATTGATTGGAACTTGTAACTAATACATATGAAGAGCACGAAGTTAGTGCGACATTCAGCACTCAAGGGTACACAACGAGTGCGCGTGTGATGCGTTGAAACAAAAAGATAAACACGAAAAAGGGAATGATTAAGCGTCATTCGTTCCGAACCAAACATAAACACAGCTGCTCACGGAGTTGGGTACCGATTTGTACCGAATAAGATTTTTACTGTGCATCGGTACGCTTGAATTTTCTCAGAATAAGGTACCCCTATAAAAATTGAGCAAGGTAATAAACTGACATGAAATATTTCTCTGCTTGAGCTCTTTTAACAGAGGAAGTCATTGCGACTGCGATGTCAGTTGTATTTTTACCGCAGCGAATATTTTGATAACATTCTAAATATCCTGATCCCGTTTATGACTACCACTACAAATCAGTTTGTTCTTTCAATTCAAAGACTCCAGCTTAGCGTATACAGCGACTGCGTCATGCAAACCATTCCTCATTTTTACGTGCATTGGTCTATGTGACAGTGTAAGTGACCACGACCTGAAGTTGCAACTAACTAGCACGTTAGGCTTGCCCATTGAATGATTGCGAGAACAGGCAGCAAGAGCAAAGATTATCGAAACAATATTCATGCACATATGATGTTAAATCTGTGCATTGATACTACAGTTTTACCGTGAATCTACATGGCAAATTGATTACCTTGACATAAAAGTGCAGCTGTAATTGCCCATCAATTACAGCTGAGGATTGAGAATGTAAATGACTGCCCATAACCTGGGCACTCAATTACATTTCGGCACGTGCAGATTCTAATTTCACACTGCGTTAGTGCAGGCATGTATGTTGTTTTATTTGTACTCGCTGTTCTGGGGAGTTATACTTCCTCATGAGGCATCCCATGTCATTGCGCAGTCAACCGCCTCCTCTCCATCTGGTCAAGTACCTCGCGAAGAACAGAAGCGTTGCTTGGCCGAACCGGGGAAGCATCCTTCTTCATCGTTGCCTGTGAGTGGGCCGGCCAGTCAAGTCCTGAGCAGGGACGGGTCGGAAGGACAGCCGGAGTCGATTCCCCTAGTCGAGTCAGCCGACAGACGAAGTGTTCGCTTCGAGCAGCAGCCGGGTGCGATGGTTTCCGTGCCCAGGAGGAAGCGGCGCCGCAAGGACGCACTGTTCCCGACTGTGTCTCACGGCTCCCGAAGCGTCAGCGGCTCGGCGATGACGTCATCGACGACGACTAGGGACTCACCTCTGGGAATACTGCGCAACGTTCCTTTTGCACCGCAGTTCCTTCGCAATAGAAGGGGGCAGGTAAGCAGGAACTGGTATTTGCGTGTCTCAGTGAAAGCGACCCTGCTTTTGCGGCGAGAATGGCAGGTTTTGTCGAAGAAGCGGGTAGCCTTGCTCAAATTGAAAGCAATGTCCATATGAATTTAGTGAAGCTAGTCCCATTCGAACGCCATCCCTGCACTAGCTTCATTGGCACTAGCTCCGTCCCTGCACAAGTTATATTAGAATTAAAAAAAAAAGCCTTGGTGCTCTAAGTAGCATACTCAATGAAATTAGGGTCTCCAGTTGTTAAAGCCTCGTTTCTTGACTGCTGCCCACAGGAGGCAAAGGAGCATTTCAAAGATATCAATAAAGTTTGAGCTAGTGAATTCCAAAGGTACTGTGCACTTGAGAAATCTAACAGGAGCAAAAGACTGTACCATTGCTGACATCCCCAAAGAAGTTCGGATACGTTCAGTACAGTACCACTGGACAACGCGACAAAAGAGTACACATGCCGTAGCTCGAGAGACATTGTGAAACGTTGGCGACGATTTCAGTTAAAGCTGGATGAACTTGGCTGAAGCATTGCTTCTGTCCGCAGGTAGAGGGCGGTTCGACACATGAGGCGCTTAATGTATTGGTGGCGCATGGGTATGGAACGAACAGAAACGTAAGGTAGTTCGGGTGAAATTGTTACATCACAGCGGAACGATAATAGATAAAATAGGTAGGCGAGGATAAAAATTAGTTGTGAAAATATATGTGGTTCGGGAAAAGAAACGTTTGTAGAGGGAAAAAAAGTGAAGCTAGAACTTAGTGGCCCGCGGGCTACCGCCCCGTTATAAAGGGGACGCTCCTGATATCCATCCATCCATCCATCCATCCATTCAGCGACAGTTAGAATATTTGTTAGGCTCCATAAAGGGGCCACAATACCCGCCGTGGAATAAAGGCGCCACACTTATGGGATGCTGCACAATCGATATGCTAACATGTGAACGGGAAACAAGAAAAAGCCAGCTACACAGCAGCGAGTGCTGCCTGAGGGACGAAGCAGGGATTCGCCAGTGTTTCGCTTATGCTTTCAGTTGTCTTTACCATCAGCGCTTTCGAATTATTTTCGCTTAATCGATGATTTATAATAATAATCTTGTTTTTTGTAACCATTCTTAGTCCGGATTGTTCAGTATATTTTCAACCATTATTGATCGGCTGTATGATAATTAAACACTGTGTCCCGCGCATCCGCGATTAGCCTGTGTTTTATATTCGCTTGTATTAGGCGTTTTAGAATTTTGTATCATAATTACACCTCATTATGAGAGTTATTTTCCTTAATGTGTATCTTTTATTTTATTATGCGAATCTTGTTTACATTATGAAAACTTAATCTCGATCACTTAGGTTTATTTTTCATCCTTGTGTTTCGTAGGTATGGAATTGTGCTCTGGTACGCGTGACGCGCGCTTCGAGGGACGAAAGCCCAGGGCCCAATCTGCTCCGCACTTTAAACTAACGGCCCCCTGAAAACGCGGTAGGGCCTTGAAGTATGAAGCCGCTTAAACTATGATGACCACTGCAACCGCGCGGTTTTGCAGATGGTAGGATGTTTCAAACCACTCGTGAATACGACACGATGTACGTACCTTCTTACGAACACCACTCATTTTACCAGACAGGCCAGCACTATTTTCACACACAAACGGAGGCAAGGCCTACAGAAAGGTAGGCCTCCCTAAGACTCGCTAGGAAAGAATGTAGTGCGTGCAGCTCTGCTCACAAGGAGAAAGAACTGAACAATACTCAGGCAGTGTTCTGTTCTGTTGTCTCGGTGTTGGTGCGCAATCCCATCTTGTCCAATGAATTTCAACGAGGTGATTGCATGATGTACAGGTAAATGGATGATGGCCAATCTTTAGAACGAAAAACAAAAACAAAGCCAGACATGCTGACTTGATGTAGATTCCTTGTGATCTGAAAATCATGGTATGCAGGCACTCTGCAAGTCATGGCCGGCGCTGATCATTTTGAGCGCCATATTGCTGTCGTCCGTTCTCGCTGCCCACATTCTACTCGCCAAGACGCGGCCGCAAGGCCCAGCTGTGTGCCGCACCAAACCCTGCCTCGATTATGCGCGGCTTCTTGCTGCTTCCGTGAACACGTCACTAGACCCGTGCATGGACTTCACGCGGTTCGTGTGTTCTGGCTGGCGTCGAAACAACAAGCTGTCCGTCCAAGAAACGTGGATGATGTTCGACCTCAGGCGCTTGTACCAAACGCTGCGTTCCGTCGACGTGCCTCGCAAGCAGCAGACCATGCTTCAAAGAAGCGCAGCGTTCATGCGAAGCTGCGAGGCGGTGCGAAATGGCGAAATGGACGAAATGCCCAAGGTATTGCTAATTTTAACTGTAGCTTACGTTGCTAACACTGTTGAGGAATTTATAGTTAAGCGCACCATATTGCCATTCTAAGGAACGATTTTCAACATGTAGGCTTCATTAGTATGCATTTGCTCGTACGTGCACTATAAATTTCGGCTTCTTTCTCACCTAAACATCTCATCGGCTGCTATAGAACTCACATACCTCGTGATGAGGTGTCATTTTAAATCATGAATACCTTATAACGTCTGCCACACAGTGAAACTCGTTTTGGTGGTCAGAGGCTTCACTTAATTAAGATATTGAGAGCAACACACTACCATAAGTAAACAGATGTCTTTACAGATTTTTCGACTTCGTTCGAAAACACAAAACACTGTTGCGCCATCTAATTATGAATTAGCCTAAATGTATGATAACACATTATACAAAATCGATGCTATTTGCAAATTTTGTGGTTTGTTGATACAACTGTGCAGCTTGCGCCTAGTGGATTCGTTAGTTACCATCAGGATCGAGCATCGTTCTCGTGGCGTTGTACTCGCCCAGAGTTGCGGCACAGTCGCAGACCCAAACATCTTGCCAAGCCTTAACACTCTAGGTCAACAGCTCCTTGCGCTGGCAGCGAACACTTGTTTCTCAAAGGCTGACTTGATTCAATACTTCATTGATCATGATACAAAGTGCACTTCTCTTCAAACGCAAGGTCAGAGCGGCTCTGCTGGAGGCAGGCATCGTGTGGCCTTTAGTGCCGGACACCGTGGATGTTCTTCGCACGTGGCTGTACACGTCCCTGAGGCTCCAGTGGAACAGTGTGCTGCGGGTGTCCATTCGGCGGACGCCCAACACCACCGTCATATCCCTGGAGCCACCGCTAGAGTTCCTATACATCGTGGCGAAGCACCAACAGTTCACCAAGGACGTCGAAGGAGCCAAACGCTATTTCCAGACGCTCAGGTCAATATCTTACATTACCGGTTTCAATTAGAACGACCGTAATACATACTAGCAAGCTCAATCACCACAAATTTAGCAGTGATAGGAACTGTCCGTTTGTCTATTCGATCAAGAGGGGAACACCTAACTTCCCATAATGAATATCGGAGTGCGTAAACGATTGCAAGCTGTAGGGGCATATAGGGCACGTATTTCACGGACCAGATTGTTTTAAGCTGAGTTTAATGGAACGCTGCTGTCCGTCCGTTGTAGCGCGTTACCTACTAGGAACGCGCTACTAGGAGGACGCGTGTGGGAGGCGCGCCCTTGGCGCGTGCCTCCCGCGGCGCGAGATCTCTCAATCTTCCAACTGCTGTCTTGTGAGAGAGGGAGAGACAGAGAGAGAGAGAGCGAAAGGCGCGTGTTGACTACGGAAATGTTCTTTCTTAGATGAACGCTCTACCAACTCGCAAAGAAGGAGAACGCGCCCTCACCCGCGAGAAACAACGTTGGCGCAGACAGCGTCTCCTAGCGAGTTTCCTGACTGAGAAATACCAACTGCTCATGCTGGAGAACCGTTCACCGGCCACCCATATATATATATATGCACTGGATCTTCACCTGCAATGAAGTGCCGGTGGGAGATTTTACTTGCGCGTAGTTGAACCATCAGGATTCGTAGCATGCGCGTTAACTAAATTAATCCGGAACTCGGCACGATCTGCGATGAACCTCCCGACCTTCGCCCACTCATCATCATTCACTCCGTGGATATGCTGTGAATTTTTTTCAAAGTTGATGGCAACGATGCACAACTGACCAAATCCCGCCAGGACAGAGTACGGAGACGGAGTGCGCCGAATTTTGCACTGCGAATTCTGCAAAAATTTTTTAAACATGTCGTAGGCTAGTTGTTATAGTTCACACATGTAGTTTCTTACGCTTTGTATTTGCTGCGAGAGCGGAACAAACAGCTGTATCAGGGCATCTCGCACTTTTTAAACAAACGCATTGGGAGACAAATGTCTCTGTGCACCATCACAGCACTTCCTTTCTACCTTAACATGCATATTTGAGCGAAACAGGTGACATTTCGCCTTATGATAAGTCGCAGGTAATTTGGATCAGGCTTTAGTTAACGCGTGTGCTCGTAATATAGCTTCCCTGGTTATTGTAAGCACACCTTTTAGCGTTTCCCTAGGATGGCTAGAAATTAACACAATTTTCTGTCACCCTATCGAAAAAAATTCTGAAGAGGTGTGTTCAGCAATGACGGCTTGGATAAAATTGACTTAGGTTTGGTCTCTGGATTACGCTAACGGTAAAGCTGGGAAATTATCCTTTGTCAAATATGCTGTCCAGGCAAATTACATTTTCTTACACTACAGTGCCCAGCTGTCCTGGGAATTTACCTGCCAAAATTTACCTGCAAGACACCATGTAGGCGCAGCACACGCTGAAGCTCCGCTACAATTTTGACCATCCGAAGTTCCTTAACTTCCCGGTGTCCTTGCGCGACCATCGTTATGCGGTGTACATGCGGCCGTGCCATTAAGTGCGCGCTGATTTACCATTCTCTGAGAGTAACGACCATCATTGCGGTGTACATGCGGCCGTGACATTAAGTGCGCGCTGATTTACCATTCTCTTAGAGTAACGACCATCATTTTCGTTCCATCGCCCGCTCTGTGGTTCTTACCTTCCTTTCTAGCTTCTTTGTAATTCTCCAAGTTTCTGCCCCATGTGTCAGTACTGGTAATATTTTCGCTTGAATGATAATGGCAAGAGAGCCGGGTGGGTTAAGGAACACACAGGGGTAGCTGACATAATAGTCCAAGTAAAGAAGAAAAAATGGACATGGGCAGGTCACGCGATGAGAACGCTAGACAACCTATGGGCAGTTAGAACCACGAATGGGTACCAAGAGAGGGTAAGCGCAGCGTGGACGACAGATAGTAAAATGGAGTGACGAAATTAAGAACATCGCCGGCATCAGATGGAATCAGCTCGCGCCGTATAGGAAAGCATGGAGAGAACTGGAAGAGGCCTTCGTCCTGCAGTGGACATAAGATGGGCTGATGATGATGACTTTACCATTAGGCTTCTGAGGCGGCTGCTGCCGCTCATTTAAGCAACTAAACTGTGTACACTAAGGGCAGGACAATGTCGCAAAAAAGCACGGCACCTTATGCCTGTTATGTGCGTTTCCATTTGCGCAAACATGTTAGTCTAGGATCCCACGTCTGTCTGCATGCATGTGGCCAGAAGGATACCTCTTCTGTGCTTGAAAAGCCAGCATGACAGTATATGTTACTGAGTAAAACCGACGTTTATATGGCTGTATAAACCCCCTAAGAACTAAATTGTAATATGCAAATTTTCACACAGCAGTAGTAACCTTGCAAATTGACTATCTTCACGCTTACACAAACCAGCACATCAACGACCACCACGTCGGTCCTCCGTGTTCCTGTATGCGCTACAGTAGTTAACATGGAATTACAACTCGCCCATGCTCTTGTTCTTTCTAATGTTGCAATCTTCACTGTTCAGAAAGAAATGCAGGCTTCAAAATACCCGTTGATTTCTTTAACCTAACTCTATTGAGAAATTTGGAGACACTGAAACTATGTGTCGTTCATAATGCTAGGAAGGTCTTCCGCACGCTGAACATTTTAGGTGCGAATCTTCTTATGCTCTCGGACTGTCGGCGTCTCTTGTAGGCGTGGTCACGGTAAAGCAAGCGGTCAAACTATGAAGAAAATTCAACACATAGTTGACAAAAAAAAAAAACTTGCCCCCTCTAGAATTTGAACCCACAAACCATGGGGGAGGCGACGACAGGTGCGGGAAGCTCTACCGACGACACAACCGACACATACGTGATACACGGAACAAACGGGCCATATATCATCGCTACAAGTCTTTACAATTCGCGTGTAACTGACGTCCATTTTCAGCAATTGTTCTTTGCAAGGAAAATTACCCCCCTTAAATGAACATTGTATCCTTCCCCTCCGCACTATTCGTTCGCAGCGGTGGTACTGCCATGTAGCGGTGGTACTGCGCTGCAGTTGGCGCTTCGGTAGTCTCAGCGCGTCGACAGCAGCGGGGATAGCAGCGTGACGGCGTCCTGCCGGCGCGTTGCTTGCGATGAGCACGACCACGGCCACCAGAAATTTGGTCTTCTGTGGCCAGTTGTATTTCGACGCGCTATGCTAAAGAAACGGAAACACAGCCGCTAACAAGCAAATGATGCGTCTATCGCTGTAACGGGCTGTTCACAAAACGATCCGCTGACAGCCAGTTCTGTTACGCTTGCAAGGTTTCACCGTTTGCGCGTGGTTTGCGAATTGCCGATTATCGGTGCATCAATGCATGATTCGCCCATCCCCATGTTTCATGTTGGTGGAGCTGCATGCTTTTTTTCATGTGTGGGGCTATACACGGCAAGGCTCGTCTTATGAGGCTGTGATGTTGGAGACAAGGTTGAGTGGCTTATCTATGCAAAAACCATACAAAATTAGTCTTTTCGTACGCTAGTTCTGCATCAGACGTACTGCATCAATATTTTACCACAATAATTCCTACTTTAAAAGAACCAGAAAATTGAAAAAGTAATCATTTCTCTGACATTATTTTTGCATTTCTCAACCGTATTTGCGATACCTCGCGCAGGCGGGAATTTTACGCCGTTGCCCAACCGCCGGCGAACGAGAGCAAAACCACTGTGAACTTTCACACCACGCGCCGGATGGATATTATGTACCTGGGTCTGCTACAGACAGTCATGGCCTTTCCTTCCAAGTACAGTCAGCTTGACCCAGCGTGGTTGTTCGGCACCGTTGCGACACTGACCCGTGACCGACTGATGACAGAGGTGGACCTGATGGGCGAATCCGTATCGGGAGACATCGTGTTTGCGTCAGCCAAGCAGCCTTTTGTGAGGTTGTTTCTACAGCTGTGGCAATACCGTGGTGAACGCGACATGCACCTCTTTCTTTCCTGGTGCACCGTCCAGACCGTCGCGCTATATGCAAACCGTCGTCTGCTGGTGAACTTCTACAGTCGGTAAGCAGTGATTGGCGCCAGTGCGTACTTTATGCGGTGCAGGATTGCTTGTATTTGAGCGTAATGCGGAGCAAAGGAGGTTTTAAATAAATTTAGGAGACGAAGAGCACATGAAATGCGGCTAGTTTCTGGCTATAGTATGGCAAGCTTCTAGGGTTCAACCACAGACAAACAGGGGCCGTAACCATCACGGTATAAGGATCGGTGGGTGCTGCCACGCCAACAGTGTTTCTATGAACATCCCTTTGCACATCGTATATAGAAGAAAGAAGTTAAAGGGACCCTGAAACGGTTTTGACGATTTTGTGCAAACATAGTGATCCGCTAGAGCGGGTCATTAGGACCATTACAGGACAGATTTCAGCGCTGTACGTAAAGTGTGGTATTTACAATAATGTTTTCAACACGTGCGTCGCAAAAGATCTCAGCGGCTCGCCAAAAGGCGTTTTCAAACGCTCCCGCCATCGACCGATCGAATGAGAGGTCGCTGATTGGCCCCGAGCCTGTGACCTGCACCTAATTTTCAAAACCTAGCTGCGAACAACGTGCTTCTACAACGTACTCCTTCGTTTCAGCCAACGGTATCGTCGCGACATCTCGCGGCGTACACACGAGTCGCCAGCACTCTGTTACAGAGGTACAGCGCCTAGAAACAGAGGCTAGCACTGCCGAGGCGGGCGACCTCAGTGAGGATATCGGGGCGCTATGTCGCTACGGGAGGCTCGGCAGAGCGGCTGACGCGGGAGGCGCTGTCGTCGCTATAGCGCGCACTCCGCAGCAGATCGAGTTGAGGAGGAACAGCAGTGGTAAGGAGGATGGCGACAGAAATAAGCCCATAGCTGCCTTAGCGCATGGTGCTTCGCTTTATTTATGGTGTGAATGATTTCACAATTGTGTTGCCTAATCAGTGACGCAATGTCAAAAAAACGTTTCAGGGACCCTTTAAGCGGGTATTTAGAATCGCCATATTCCGCGCTTTTTGGATGCTAGGAAACTCACTGTGAGTTTATGTTGCATTAGTAGCGCTATGAAATCAATCACGCGCTGCGCTGGTAAGCTGGCGACAGTGCGGTTAGCACTGAAATAATTCATTTTATTTTGTTTATTGTCACATAGTGCACCCCAATAGGGCTATCGCAAGAGTGGGTTTCCTACGTTTCTATATACAAACAAAAATTTTCGCAAAAGAATACAATGCTGTACGAAGCATACAAACACAAAAAAGAACAAGAATCCAACAGGCATTATTCAACATGGCGTGACCTAAGGATTCTTCTAAAGGTAAGCATCTAATGGAACTTGGTACTGAACATGTTAATAAATTAAATTGCACATTAAAGTGCATATTACATTTAGGTTATAGCAATGCGTTCAGTTTATCGCTGCCCGTCTTTTGAAATATAAGCCCGTATATTTTGGCACTTATCTCCGACAGGTACCGGTGAATTTGATTTCACCACTCGGTTCTGCCCCGTCACGGTGGTCTGGTGGCTAAGGTACTCGGCTGCTGATCCGAGGGTCACGAGATCGAATCCCGGCCGCGGCGGCTGCATTTCTATGGAGGCGAAATGTTGAGGCCCGTGTGCTGTGCGATGTCAGTGTAAAGAACCTCAGGTGGTCTAAATTTCCGGAGACCTCCACTACGGCGTCTCACATAATCAGAGCTGGTTTTTGGACCTTAAACCCCACAAAACAACAACCGCTGAGTTCTGATTCTTTCAAAAATTGCGCACTCTCATTCATATAAGGCACAAAGCAAAAGGACAAAGCTCGATTTTCGCAGGCACAAGGATTGTGTCACATGTGTGTAATTGAGCGTTTTACGCTAGAGTCACCAGCGTTCGTAACTTGCTTAAAGCTATGAATAACAAACACCGAACCATAAAAAGAAGTTCATTAAAAGTACAGCTTTAAAACACATTTTCGTAACGCAGACCAAGAGAAAAATTTTCATCGCTGTTCAGCCACGCATAAACATATTGCTGCCTCTCAATCCGGCATTGCCTTTCTCTAAAATATTGATGGGCAAGTGTTAAAATCGAGCAGTGCTTGAAGTTTGGCGTTGAGGTCGTCTTTCGCCACCGGCGCAGATGAGACTTGAAGGTATAGTGCATGTCGTCCATTAGCGATTTAACAGGTTCCATTCCTTTCAGCCCAACGAATCTGCAGTAAACTCCACACTAGAAGGAGTAGCCACGCGATCAGCTTCTTACTGGGCAAAATCATGCCCTCGCGACTGCATTTTCGAGGCCTATGTTTCCATTTCCTCCATTTACTTTTAGTATTATTATTGCTCACTTCTTCCTGAAAAATAATGGAAGGGAAGAAATATGTGGTTTTGGATACCTTAGATACCCGATGTTGGCAATTTCAAAGTTTTGATTAACGCGCTGCATGTGTGTACTGCTTGAGCCTTTACTACCTGAAACCACAGATAATTTGGAGACGTGGTTTAAAGATATTCAGACCTAGAAAAAATCGTTTGAAAGTGTTTTACGTTGTTCTTGTTTCAACTGATGCCTTTCGATCACACCCAACTTGTGGATGCAGCGAAACCACGGTCGACTTGTACCACGCGGCGCTCTGCCTCAGCAAGGTGTACCTGCTGTGCGGCAGTGAAGTGTTCGGCAAGTACTTCGAGGAAGTACTCTCTCGCCAAGGCGTGCACGTCGCGCAGCGGGTGGTGGACGGAACACTCGGAGAGTTCGCCAGTCGCTTACAGCGCTGGCAGTACAGAGACGAGAACATCAGTCTGCTAGAAGATTGGAACACGACAGACGCCATCTTCCGGTACTTTGACCCACGTTTCATGTCGGAAGGAGAACGCCAGGTAAGAACAACGCACATGTTTGCGACATCGTGTTCTTTCTAATGAGCAAGCACATATGATCGCACGAGAATTGAATTTGCGGAAAATAGCATTTGGACGTTAATAAGAACCATCGCCACTATTCATTGGTACATGAACTTAACTGTTGACAGGTTCTACTGAAACTTTCCCTTACTTACATTCTAGCCAGATGATATTTTCGATTAGAGCACGCCATTTTTTTACAGCTAACAATGGGCCATCTTGAAAGAGGGACAGGTGGCTTGACGCAATCACCCCGCTGAGGCAAGATTTCTTCTGCCTAGAGATGATTCGATAGCATGCATGCCAGTTTTCCTGTAGCGCTGGTGTTTTCAAACGCAGAGAAGCAGCAGTGTATGTTCAAGAAACTGGTTCCGCAACGCTGCAAAATCTGTTAAGAGATTTTACCTGAGAAGAAGTCGTTCGAGCCCAAAAATTGGCATTTCTAAATGATATCCAGAGTGAATGTCTGCACACACACGGCGTTTCAGCGGTCAGTTTAAAGAAATTCTTTAGAACAGGCTGTTCGAGAAAGAAAAAAAAACAAAAATTTCGTCAGAAATAAACTGTCAATGGAGGCTGACACCAGAAAGTCTCAAGAAAGTGATCATTAGCTGGTTCAAGGATATTTGTTAATTAACTTTCAAATAGAGACTTCCGGGTGTTGCAGTCAATGCCGTGCTTTCAGCCACGGTGATAATGACCCGCGACCCATGCCGACCACTGAACCAAGAGTGGGTGGGAGGGATTCCTCAGAACTCGATAAAGTTATGTAATTGCTCCTCCTCCTTGTGCAGACCGCTGCAAAGCGAAAATAAACCTGCGTATTTGGAAGAGCGCCTCAAGTCACATGCGTGTGCTACCGCTTCTCGTTATATGTGCCAACGGTTGCAGCGACCAGTTGGAATTGTCCGATGTCTTATTCACGCTAATTTTGCCTATGACTACAAAACTTCTATTCTCCACATGGGCAGGAGCCAGCCTTATCTTTGCTTATTTGGTGAGCGCAATAACAAACATTCTGATCATAGCAAACTAGGCGACCGCGAGTTCTGAGAACCCGTATATTTCGAACTGACCGCCGTATAGTTACCAGAACAAATCACCAGCGGGCCTTGGTTTCGCATTGGCGCGGAGTTCTTTTTTGCAGCCAGTCTCGGTTTCACGCAAGGAAAAAAAGAAAAAAAATCCCAACGTCCTCAAGGAGCCCCGGGGCTTCACAGAATGACTTTTTTCTTTGCCTTAAAAACTGATACGGCATCGTCATCTCTGTGGGTACAATCTCGCCATTGAAAATAATCTCTAAATGCCGCTAGTTGAACTTTACTTGCACTATCATATACAGTTAGCGATACAAATGACACATTTCTCACGATTGCTGCCGTCTGTCCAACTTGACAGGTAATTCCATACAGAAATTTACTTCCCCCACGAAAACCCTGTCTTCGAGAATTTTTGGAAGATCGCTGAAAAAGCCGATATTTCAGCAGTCAACAAGAAAATCGCTGTGTCCCTTCAGCAAATTTTGATTAGCTTATTCTTGAGGTCTTGAATATAAGTAATGCCACTTCATAGATAAGAACGCCAAAGAGACACGACTTGTTAATTTGCTTTACAGTTAGAAAAACAAAAAATAGAAAAAGAAAGATGTACGCAAACGTTCTGCCATTACAGTCTCCTTGAGCGTTTGTTCATGAAAAATACAGCAGCATCACATATGCTTCTATCAAGAGACAGAGGTTGATAGTGTGTAAAGACACCGCACACGCGCCTGTTGTGCGGCTTGATCCACTATACACTGAGAACACGATATAGACTGCAGCACGTGCGTGTTACCCCGGCAACTGCATTTTCGTGTAGCGCTCATCGAGACACGGCGCTCATTCTAGAAAAGAAGACTTCCATCTCCGTTAGATTCGTACCACCATTGGCTGGGTCCATGGCGAATCGTTGTGCCTCATACAACACAGGGGCACTATTTTTACTGACGTCATTATATTAGGTACACAATCTCGTATACTTTGTGCCACAGCGTGCGCCGGATGCGACTTGTACGCGCGACATGGGAGACTCTCTGGCGGACAACCTGCGATTGGCCTCCCTGGGACACGTGATGGAAGACCACCGCTGGGCGTCCGAACTGATACAGCACGCCGATTGGTACGTGCTACAGCCGGGCAAGGACCCGGCGTTGCTACCGTACGCACTTGCCTTTCCGTGGTACAACGAAGGCGGTACCCGATTTATGAACCAAGCAGGACTCGGCAACCATGTCGCCATCGCTATGAGCATCCTACTCATAACCAGGTATGATGTCCAGGCGCACTTTCTCGGAATTTCTAGAAGGTCTAAGAGCCAATAACCAATAACCAATAACGAGCACCGTTGCTCGTTCTTGGTCCATTCGACGAAATCGGCTCGTATATTTCTGCCTACCAATGAAAAGACACAAAAAATCATCATCATTATCAAGCGCAACGGCACTTGACCGCTGACTCGAGGGTCGTGGGGTCGAATCCCTGCCGCATTTGGATAGAGGCGAAATGCTGCAGGTCCGTGTGCTGTGCGATGTGAGTTCATTTTTACGAACCACATGCGGCCGAAATTTTCGGAACCCTTCACTAGGGTGCCTCATGATCATGTTGTGATTTGGGGACGTTGAACCACAGAGCATGGATTTGTAGGATGAGTTGTGGCGCAGGCGTAATGACACGTTTATTCGTGTAAAAAAGGATATGGTTTTAGATGGATTGATGTGAATATTATTTCTCGTGCACTAAGCAGATAAGCTGCGGACGTCAGAGTAAACTCGGTTTATAATAGCATTCATGCATTCGCTATGACTACATATACTGAGTGTCGTCAGCATTATATTAGGGAAGTGCTGGTTGGGCAGGACGGAAGATCGTTATTGTAGACAAGGAATAATAATAGGCCTAGGGACAAGGCTTATGCGACACTCTTTGTGATTAATTTAATATTGTATAAGGTAATGACAAGTTGCGCGCGACACAACATCGAATGAGTCGATTTTTTTGCGGCCATCTTCTTTTACGCAATCAACGCTCGACTTACAGCTTTCAGTCCTTAGAATCAATCGGCTAAGCGTCCTTTTAAGTTTCTGCGATCAATGATTGATAGTGAATCAATCAAACTGTGCATCACCCGCTTCACCCGTGTCTTATGGGAACGTACGAAACCTCAAGCTAGCTGGATTGACGTTGCCATCGCTTTTACCAAGGTATTTCGTTTGAGTTTATTGAAATCGAAGTAGCTTAACTAACATAGTATCAGTGTACTAAAGAGGCGATTTTGGCAGGAATAAGTCTGAGCGCAAGTAACCAGGCATTTATTATTACAATCTTTCTATGCACTTGTTTACGCAGCTATGTCAGGCACGGGGCCGCTGACAGCGCCATCCGCCGCGTGATCGAAGGCGCCGAGAAAGCCAGCCGCCCTCGAGACCCCGCCGGGTCAGACAGGGTCATCCAAATCATACGCACGCTTGCGTTCGACGTGTCGTTTGAAGCGTACCGCGCTGGGGGTGCGACTGCACTGGACGAGCACCTGGAAGGCTTTGAAAGATACGGGAGCGCCGCGATGTTCTTCATTGCTTCGTGTTACGCCCTCTGTCGTGGAAGTGACGGCTTTGTCCCTTTCACCGGTGTCGAGTGCGACGAGCCATTGCGCAACATCGAGGGATTTGGCGAAGCCTTTGCATGTGAACTGGGCAGCGCAATGAATCCTGTGCAGAAGACTATCCTCATGTGAATATCGCTTTGCACCGGAACGATAGTTGAGAAAGACATGTTGATCATTTAGTCGTTATGTGAAATTCTTGATATTATTGACAGCTTCTGGAATATTTTTTCCCGGTATGGATGACACCTGGACACTTGAACGTTCTTGAAATATTAACGTTGGGGCCCATTATGCCCATTATGCCCATTATGAATGCCCATTATACCCATTATGATGCATCATTTTACTGAGCTCCTCTGCACGCCTACATCACGCTGTTTCATGTTTGGAACGTTATGTTCAGTGCTTCATAATGAAATTTTATTTTTAGATGGTGCTGCGGTCCATGCATAACATCAGCACGTATGCATTCATGCGTGCAGTGTTCTAGGAGATAATATGAAGCACAAAGGTGTTACCACTGTATAAGCATTTAATCGGTGGGATTCCTCAGGAGGACTAGATTGACTACAGTGCGTTTCTTCGGAACATCGTAATTCTAATTGGTTATGTTGTAACCTCAAAAAATATATATGCCAACAAGGTTAGAACGCATACTTGAAGTGTTATATCTTCAAGCCCTTCGCCCCAGTGCCGTTACTGACGTTTCGACATTTCTTTCAGTGGTGTACACCACTGGTTCTTGCTCATGGACTAATACGGTATTTTTCTAGATTTATGGGCTTGCCTATAAACACAATCTCACAAGGAAATAATAATGTGATCCCATTTTGCAGTTTTCATAAAAGTGTAACTGGAGGCAATCAACACTATGTGAAAATGGAACATCATACTCTAACTTTATAGGAAAATACTTTTCCATAGTTTTCCCTGAGCAGCCGCAGTACTCCCGTAAAACGTAACCTCAATCCTTTTGTTTTCCCAACTAAATCTTCAGCCTACAGGCTCCTCCAAATCACGATAATTAAAAATTAATGCTGTTTTTGGATGTGACAACGATGACAAATTCAATTTTTAACGCGAAAGAGTTTCTTGGCTAGGTTAGGAGAACGCACGCCCAGCTGCCGTCCGCAAAAGCCGTGCCCGAAAAGCACGTGACCTCTCCCACCGGAAGTGACGCTGGAGCCAACAGGGCCAACACTCGCCGCAGCGGCAGTCTGCTCGCTCTCCGCTCTACTGCAGCTACCTGCAGCGGCGTGCGACCGCGTCGCCGCGTTTCTTGGCTGGGTTGGCGAAAGCGCGCTCCCAGCTTCGTGTCGTCGCCTTGGCAGCACCAGGCGCCCGAACGCGCCACCTAGCCCATTGTTCCTCACCGCCATGCGTGCCGAGTTCAATCTCGAACTGAAGACACCCATTGAGGCCATCACGACGTCGAGATGTAGTCAATTGATCTCGAATTCACCACCGACCCATACATTGTGCGAGATGTTATGTATGTATCCACCTACTATTCGGATCACAAGGCCATGGTAGTGTCTTGTACACCGGTCCAAGTACGCCGTCACCGGAACGATAGAGGGTGACGACAACGCTGACTTTCTAGCGACACCACCCACGACACCGCGGCGGTGGTACTACTTCGACATGCCCGAGACCTGGCTCGGGCATGTCTGCGTACACTGCCTGGACGACAAAATACAAGAGGACATGTGAAGTGTCGAAAACACTTAGATTTCATCAAATCAGCTAAATAAACAGCCCACCCTCCCATATTGCCTCATTCTTTATAACACAACTCTGCAACACCAGTTTGCAGCACCCCTCCGCAACATCAATCTTGCCAAAATAAACGCTTTTGCGTTCTCATCACATAAGAATATGCTTAGGGATTGTCGAACTTTTTTCCTCCAATAGCGGGGAGGGTGGGGGGGCGCGTTAGGGGTTCGACAATATGATATTCGGCGTCTAGGCACAGAATTCACTCCGAAGCAGAAGTAATCATGAAAAACAATGCTGCAACTACTGCCAACCTAACTAGCTCGTCGCTTTTTGTTCCTCTGAACTATTGTGACGCTTTCCGCCGACTTCTGCTACGCAACATACTTAAGATCCTTTTTTACGCTTATGCCGGGAGGGTGCACATGGGCTGTCGCGAAGTTAAGCTTGTTGGTTCGCAGCTGAAAATACTTACACCAACGTTACTGAAACACGACGAACTATACAGAGTTGCATAATTGGGTGCGGCCACATGGTTGCTCTGCTTCCGAGCTGCCTTGTTGAACGCACGTGGATGTGATTTGATTGATTGGTTACTGGGGTTTAACGCCCCAAAACCATGATCTGATTATGAGACGCCGCAGCGGAGGGCTCCGGAATTTCGACCACATGGGGCTCTTTACACTGTAAGTAAAAGTTGCCCGATATTTAGGTTTTTGCGGCTCATGAGCCTTAAAAACTCCCTTGTTTTTAAAATTACTACGTCTTGTTGAGGTAAAAGGAGCATATGACATAGTTTTACTACCACCTGTTAGAAAGGTAGTAAAAGGACGTTATTGCCCTATTTTACTACGTAGGGGGTTTTGTGTCACGTGATAGAAAGACCCAGTCTAGAGTTTAAAGCCACGTGATCAAAAATTACGTACCACGTCACGTGGTAAAAAACTCCAAACTGCCGTGGCGCAGGGGTGGAGGCCGTCATAGCCCTCGAATGACTATTTAGGCCTAGCCACATGGTACGCGCGTACCATGTGGCTAGGCAACTGTTCGTCAAAAGCGTCGGTCGCGGAAGTGGGGACGCGACGTCTCGGGGTAGAGTGTGAACGGCGTGAGTGTGATCAGCGCGTACGCGTGTCGGCGCACGCGCCAATACGCGTACGCCGGCGTCCGTCAACCGGAATGTTATACCGTGACATCTCCGGCAGCTATGCCTAGTGACCGTCGTTTCGAAGACACCGCCGAGTTCTGGGAAAGCACGGAAACTACGGTCGCAAACGTTCCTGACTGACCGCATCGTCAACCAGTACGACAACGACTCGGCGAACTACCCCGAGTGTTACCAGTGCGGCGTGGTTTTGTGCTGAGTTCGAGTCATGCCGTCGGTCTTGGTGGACGGCGGCCAAGTGAAAACGCACTTTCGAGTATCTCTGCTCCCGCGCTTGTGCCTGTGTTTTTTGCGCTCTCAACGAGTGAAAACGTGCTTCCAATGTTATAAGTTCGAAGGGTGAGTCCTCGTTTACTGCTCAATAAATTGAGTGATGTCTGCATTTTGCGTAAGCCTAGTGTTTACCCAGTCACAGTAAACCTCGAATGAGCTTTAAAAATAACCCCCAAGAAAGCCGAGAAAACATTGTTTAGGCAGTAAAAAATTACTCCGCGTATAGTCGCTGAAAACCTCCAAGGGGGGTAAATAATTACTGCCGTTTCTACGTTCAAAAACCCGGTTAGCGTGAGAGTAAATTTTTACCTTGACTGTTACGTAGTAAAAAAAACCCAGAAAACGTAGTGCGCTAGAGGACAAGCTGTTTACTCCCGTTCCAGGTTATTTTTGTTTAGTGTGTAACGTGCACTGACCATCGCACAGTTACGCGGGTCTCAACATTTCGCCTCCATCGAACTACAGCCGCCGCGGCCGGGATTCCATCCTGCGACCCTCGGATCAGCAGCCGAGTACCATAGCCACTAGACCACCGTGTCTGGGCCGGATCTGATTTCGGGTGTAGACGTTTTTAACACTGAAACATTGACACGGCTTCACAGGTGCCGATGCACCTTCGAGGAGTGTAAGACAATCGAGTTCAGAACACTGCGTGAATGCCATGAGTAAAAAAATCACAGCATATCCATGGGGTGAATGATGATGAGTTGGCGAAGCTCCGGAATTTTATGACTCTTCCGTAAAAATTCGTCCATTACATCATCATGAAAGACGTGAGAACCAGTGTGTGAGGTTATATAAGAACTTTCATTCATTTCCTTAGATGAGGTTTCGCTTCCGTTGTCCTTTCCAAATGACGGCTTCATTGTACGTGAAATCCAAGGAGAGCAGTTCTTGTATGGGTTGCAGTTGGACGTTCGCAAATGCAATGTCTATGCACGTCCCTCACCCATTCACCCCGTGGATATGCTGTGATTCTCGGCGTGGCTTTTCCGCGCCGCTTCTCGAGCTCTCATATATAGTTTCTGGATCCGCTTCTCGGCGTCGCCGTGGACCTTCTGCTTCGCGGGCTCGAACGTCGGGATCCGTTTCTCGGCGCCTCCGTGCCGCTTCGGCTTCGCGGGTTCTCACCTCCGGGTTCTGTCTGCGAGCGCGCGCTGCAGCCGCTTTCCGTGCCCTCCGCTCCGCCCCCTTGTCTTCCATATGGGGCAGCGACTCCGAGCGAAAGAGGAAGCGCGCCAAGAGCGAGCGCATTTCATAGCTCTCACCCCTAGCGGTCTCCCATCGCACTGCATCGAAATATCTCGAACGATCGCCTCCATCCAATGATCTAGTGATCGCTCATCACACTATGCGCTCCCATACATCTGAATGGAGCGAGCGCCGCAGCGCCATCTCGTATTTTAATGCGTTAACTACGCTGCGCTAGCGCAATCTAGTGATATCCTGTCACACTTGCCTTTACCATGTATTTCTATGGATGGATGGATGGATGGATGGATATTAGGAGTGTCCCCTTTATAACGGGGCGGTAGCTGGACCACCAAGCTCTAGCTTTACTGCCCGAATCGCACACATATTTTCACAACTAATTTTTCTCCTCGTCTACTTATTTTATCTATTATCGTTCCGCTGTGATGTAACAATCTCACCCGAACTACCTTGCGCTTTGTTTGCTCCATACTTTTGCGCCACCAATGCTCTAAGCGCCTTTTACTTATGGTGATGATGATGATGATGATGAATTGTGGCTCTGCCCTTTGTAGCGGGTGGGCAACTCTCAGGTGCCCTAGCCGCCAGCGAGCGCCACCAGCGAGCCACCCTAGCGAGCGCCACCCTAGCGAACGCCACCAGCGCCATCTAGTGATCACTTCACGAACTAGACAAGAAGAAAATACTGCATTTGGCATCTTTTTACAACGCCGCTAAAGGGTCGGAAGCAGAAGCAATGGCTAAGGAGCAACTAAAAATATAGAAAAGAAACACGCTAGCTTTGTGACATCAGCCGTTTATCCGATATCCCATGGCGAAAACAAAGCACTTAACAGCTATAAAATTGTCCAATTCACGTGCTTCTGAACGGACGCACCGTATTAGAATTTTAGTAACAAGCAACAAAGCTTACCTTGTAGTAATCAGCCTGGCATGAAAGAAGCCTTTGTACTGCCACCAAACTTGCACTTGTGGCCCCACTTCGTTAGGAATGTGCTCTTCCGTCACTCCCGACGCAGGTCATTTTAGAACATTGAAGGTTGTCCACTTATTTGCGACACGATCGAAACATGCCACCCACTGCACTCAGTACCACAGCACCACCATTTTCGCAAAGTACAGCCAGGCAGCCCACACACAACAAAACCTCCGTGGAGAAAATGGCTGCAGTTGTGGCGGCTACGCAAATATAGTCCGTAAGAAAAAGAAAGAGAGAGGTGTATCGTTCCGAGAGGAAACGGCAAACGTAAAGCAGAAACTCGCATGTTTCGATTGTTTCCCCGAAAATACGAGCGTGTTTTGTCAAACTGATGAGAAATGTGTTATGATTTAAGGCTGCCAGTGAGACATGTGTATTTTTTTGCTTACCACAAGCAATGGACTACTTTTTGGTCGCGAAAGTACACAGCGTAAACACGAGCGCTAGCTTTGGCAGCGCTTCACCTGATGCATGAAATCTGTTCCACATGCACGTGGAAAAAGTGAAGGGCCGTCTCCAAAGGTCCTGCGCACTGTTCCGAGAAAAAAAAGCGTGGCTCTTTGCGGAAGAAAAAGACCGGAGGGGGGGAGGGGGGGATGGACAGAGTGGGGCTATTTATGTCATTTATTTTTTGGCTCATCTTTTGCATTCTTTTAGGCAATGGTGGGTCAGCTATAGAAAGCGTAGAAGCGATAGCCCTCTTTCGCGCCGCACTCGCACAAGACGAGGTAAAGAAAATAAAAATAAAAGTAAAGAACGTTGCTGACACATTCCAGCAATCATTCGTTTAGCTATATCTTACAGTGAACACGCAATCTAGGCGCTTATTGCGGTAACGCTGGCACAAGTTTTGCATTAATGCCCCACTATAATGCGCACGCATATACAATTGCTTTTGCTTTTGCAACTGCAAAATATTAGAAACAATAATAGTTCAGCTTGACACATCGTTTTTATGCAGATAATAATTAGCTCGTGCTGTAGGTAAATCGCATAATAATTGAAATTAGGATGCCATGAGAAAGCAGAACTCACCACCAACCCTCCCTAACTCTCGCCCCGCCACGGTGGTCCAGTGGCTAAGGTACTCGGCTGCTGATCCGAGGGTCGCGGGATCAAAACCCGGCCGCGGCGGCTGCATTTCGATGGAGGCGAAATGTTGAGGCCCGTGTGCTGTGCGATGTCAGTGCACGCTAAAGAACCCCAGGTGGTCGAAATTTCCGGAGCCCTCACTACGGCGTCTCTCATAATCAGAACTGGTTTTGGGACGTTAAACCCGACAAATCAATCATCAATCCCTAACTCTCTTTTACCATTTACCCTTAGTGTTTACTTTTTGCATTCATTTCTTTTGTAATTACTAATTGCTGGATGGGACGAGATATGTGGTTCCATCTATTATTTGTGTATATAAATAACATTACTGGGTACTATATATATATATATATATATATATATATATATATATATTTATACAGTTCGGAAAAAAGATTTCCCTGAGTCCGAATAAATATTTAAAAAAAGAGATTCACACGATTAACAAAAACAAACAAGTTTACTGACGTTGCAGTCGGTGGACCGGCCTTCATCTGAGGCCGGTCCACCGACCGCAACGTCAGTAAACTTGTATTGTTTTTGTTAATCGTGTGAATCTATATATATATATATTGTGAGGAACTGCCCCTTAATTGGATGTCGACACATAAATAATATAATACACCTATGTATATGACTGTTAACTTGCATTATGTGACTTTTGATGCATACTCTTTATATCGAATGTATAAAGCCATATACAAGCCACGGACGCCGTATATGGAAGTATGCTGCTACCGTTTATGTCATATAAGGCGCAATATAAGGCCATATATAGCAGTATATAGCTGCCTTATTGTTGAAATATCTCGGGAACTCAATTACATCATACATCGTATGGATTACGTATCGTAACCATATGGGCGCGGTAAAATTACGTATGACACGTATGGTACATCATATTATTACGTATCGTAACCACAAACCCTACCAGAAAGCAAGAAACCCCGATAAATAATCGAAAACCTATCAAAAAGCTTGTAGTGGAGCACATTGTTAGGAACCCACTTAAATGAGAGAAAGGGCCGGGTTGTTTCGCCCTAAGAGACCATAACAAATTCTATTTTGGTTGGCAAGGGGGTCACAAAGGGCATGGATTGAGAACCCACCTCCGATTCACCAGCGTGGTCCCTGCCCCGCTGTTATTGGTGACTGCTCCGAAACTCTTTCCAGAAAATATTGAACATGATGGTAGCACTTGTCCCTCCCCTGTCGGTTGTTGGATGTCCTGTCTGCGTGATGACAAAGGGGGTTGCATACGTCGAAGTTGAGCGATGGACTCGGTGTCTCAAACGCAGGCCTTGTTAGGTTGTCTGGAGTTGTGGAAAGGATGGCGAGAAAGAAGCCCCTTCCTACCTCTGATTCCCCAGTGTGGTCCCAGCCCCGCTGTTACTGGCGTCTGCTGCGAAAATCTTTCCAGACAACGTTGAATGTGATGGTAGCGGTATTCCATCGCCTGTCGGCTGTTGAATATCCATTCTGCAAGGTGACAAAGGGGGATGCGTAAGTCAAAGTGGAACAATGGACACGGAGTTTCAAACGCAACCCTGTTAGGCTAACTGGAGTGAAGTGTAAAGGATGGTGAGAAAGAAGTCCCTTCTTTTCTGGCCCAGCTCTGACACACGAGCGTGATCCCTGCCCCGCCGGTACTTGGGTCTGCTGTGTAAATGTTTCCTGAAAACGTTGAACATGGTGGTGGCACTTGTCCATCTTCTGTCGGCTGTTGGATATCCCATCTGAAGGGTGATAAAGGGGGATGCTTAAGTCGAAGTTGAACAATGGGCCCTGCGTTTAAAACGCAGCCTTGTTAAGCTGCCTGGAGTGAAAGATGGCCTGAAAGGAGCTCCTCCCTTTCTGACTCACCCATGATTCAACCGCGCCGTCTCTGCGTCGCTGTAATTATGCGAAGCTGCGTAAATGTTCCCAGAAAACATTGAATAATATGGTAGGACTTCATATCCTGTCGGCTGTTGGGTCTCCACTCTGTAGGGTGACAAAGGGTGATGCGTGTGTCGAAGTTGTACAAACGACTCGGTCTTTAAAACGCAGCCTTGTTAGGTTGTCAGGACTGAAGTGTAAAGGATAGAGGGAAAGATGTCACATGCTTTCTGACTCGCCTCTGATTCACCACTGCCGTGTCTGCAACAGTAATTCATGTCTGCATCGTAAATGCTCCCAGAATGCATTGAAAATGATCGTATCCAGTCTCGTTTCACAAAGCCTAATCTGTATGTCAATATTGAACAATCGACTCGGCGTTTAAAAGGCACCTTTGTTCGCTTCTTGGAGTGAAGTGTAAAAGATGGTGGAAAAGATGTCACTTCCTTTCTGACTTTCAGCTCGCATGTTCTAGGTGCATTTTACAACACGCTTCCCAGGATTTACCACCTCGAAGCTGCTATGTAGCGCAAGACTTCATTTTAAGACAGCGAAGCTACTGTAGCTTGAGCTAAAATGCCTGTATTTAGTTGAAAGCTAAATAACTAGTATGTGCTTTAGGGGCACCCAAACAAGGCTTGTGTGTCGTCTATGGTTACACAAAAACGATTCTTCCATCCTACTTAACACGTCGCCTAACCGGGTCTGAACAAGTTATCTCGAGTATACGTCTTGATTCCTTGGAGTGCTTTATCCAGACGTGGCAAGAACGCTAGCTGCGTTCAATCTGGCATCTAACCAGGCAGCCTGGGTGGCAGGCAGGTTTTCCACCAAAGAGCTACGGCAGCGGCTGAGCCTGGTTCAGAGAAAAACCCGCGACACTGCATATCAATGTATATTAAGGTACACCAAGGACGTGGGAAAGGGAAGTGAAAATTAGGAAGAGGTAATGGAAGGGGGAGGGTTGAACATAGCATTGCATTGTGCAGCCTATTATAGCAAGGAGGTATAAAGGAAAGAGGCTGGCGGGAATATGTCCTGTGCGAGATGTGACGTGATCTCAAGCCGCATCACCAATGCAATATTTTGGTCCTCGCTTGTTTACCACGATATAACACACTCATAGCACGCTTCCCTTGCCCCGCCATATGGTCATGTGGTTATGGCACTCGGCTGCTGATCCGAAGGTCGCGGGGGCGAATCCCAGCCACGACTACTGCGATTCGTTGGAGGCGAAATCTTGGGCCCGTGTGCTGTGCGATGTCAGTGCACATTAAAGAAACCCAGGTGGTCAAAATTTCGGGGGACCTCTATTACGGTGTCTCTTATAATCAGAGCTACTTTTGAGGCGTTGAACCGCATAAATCATAACAAGGTTCTGGCTCCGAGGAGAGTTCGAGCATGTACCAAAGCGAGGACGCCGTGGCGCTGCTTGATTGCATAGCTAATCACAAATTCACTCGAGAAGACGCAAACGTGTCCCCATAATTCGTAGAGGCTTATCCTGCGTACTTAGCAGTACATGCGACTCTCATGTCGAATACGAGTCCGCTTTGCCACTTTCACTGGAAATTCACTGTAATTCACCATCGTCCTTCAAATAAAATGTTGATACATTGAGCTCACCTTCCGTCTTTTCCGTAAGTGCCTGGTGCTGACTGCGTGGCGGTGTGGCTTGTATTGTCCTCTGCGTAATGAACGGCGCTGCTGTGCATTGGATGCGACAGAGCAGTACTTGCCGATATTGCCGCGCCTGTAATGCCATGAATCCAGCACATTGTTCGGGCACTGTGAAAGAATACCGTGCAAGCTGCGAAGTTTTCTTACCACGGTTTTGAATTAGTGGCGTTTTAACTGCACTATTTGACAATCGAAACCATTCAAAGAGCTGTTCTTTCAATAAATGTACATTTGTCTAATTGGTAAGTTTATTCCAGTTAACCAGATATCAAGGCACATCTAGTACGCACTGATATTCTGGTATGTGCTACGTTTGACTCCGTATGCCGCCTGACACCTACCCACTTTTACCATGTAGAAAGATCTACCCTTACCTTCCGCCTTGGATGTTTAGGTAATCTGCTGCATCAATTGGGCAACTCTCCTTTCCACTGTTATTTCACTCCCTCTACCCAAGGAGGTTTATTCTCTCCATCGCCTGTACTACTCATACTGCACGTGCTTCGATTCAGGTGCGCACATATCGAGCGAAGGTGACCAGGCACTCCCAACCAAATTTGGTGGAATGTTGTGGAAGTACTCAACATTTGAGAAACTCGCCCTTTCCCTACTACTTTGCGGGCATTCTCCAAAAGAGTGCAGCAAGTCAGTCCGCAAGACGTATTCACCCTGAGCATATGTTGGCGCTAAGCTGCAACTCCGGTGGTTTCCCGCCATATCCTGATATCGCTGTTTTAAAATGACATTCATACTGCTGCAGCAGGTAGGGCGGCTCAGTTTCCTCAAGAGCTCACGAGAAATTTTCAAAAGACAATCTACGATGCGCAGAAGAAAATCGCCACTGGGCTATTTTAAGCCAGTGTTACGGTCGTAGCGTTAGTAGCAGGCTACGGACACTAATTTAAAGACACTAAGACCTTGAGCATTAGGCTACGCTGCGTTTCAGGTGCCGCGGTTTCAACGGCCGGTCCTATAAACTTGATTCGATGCTCACAATTTCTCTTGTGGTGAGTATTTAGGCTGGCTTTCGTTACTACAAATGTATTCGCTGATTTCGTTTTGAGCGCTAGTGTTGCCTCCACGACGCTGCTTAACTAAAGCACACAAAGTTGAAACGCACCCTAGTTAAATTACAATCGTCGTAAAACGCTCACACATACGTACCCGTAGTAGTGTATGCTCCGAAGGTTGGAAAGGGTGTCATATTCCACGGTGCATCAGTGCTGACTCCAGGCGTTCTGCACGAACGCGAGCATATTTCGATCAGATGGAATGCTAGCTGTAATAAGCTACTTGTGTGAACCTTTTATGTCGAGAAATTGCACATTTTGCCAACAATAAAATACACTGGTCTCTTTTTGCTAGGCTAGAGTAGGTTTGTTTTACCTTGGCCCACACAATATGCGTGGGAACAGTTGATAAGAGCACCCGACCGGCAATCACGCGAGCCCCCGTCGCCAGGGTGGAAAGGGTAACTCGTGAGGGTCAATCGTAATGCTCGGGCCTGCAAATGACTACCCAGAAATTTTTAATAGAGTTGCTCCAGGCCCTGCTCGACCATATAAGTGCGGTTGTGTAATGGAGGAACAGAAACACCGCGCCAGAAACATGATAAATATGCAGGTGTAATTCCCAATGTACTACAAGGCTGAACCACCTTCGTCAGCATGCCGTGAATATCGCGTTCAAAAGTGCCACAACTGTGTTCTACAGAGCAGCGCCATCGATGGAGAACAGAAGAATCATGCGACTAAGCCGAAGAAGCTAAGGGGCTTTATGGGGCTGCTGCCGCAAAAGGAGAGTGCCTGAATATGCTCCTGCAACGCCCTTCCTTATAGCCTCTACCGACACTTGTCTACAGCCGCACCGACCGTACCGAGAAAGTATAGCTAATCCCTCCATCAAAGGAATCGATATAAGATGAAAGTGAAATGTCTCTTCGCATAAGCAGATGAATGCTTATTGTTACATCGTGGTGAATTTCACATTTCTGTCAGTGTTTCCTTGCTACGAAAGCGTTTGGTGTGAATGAACCCTCGTTCACGCATCGCCCCCGTAACATCAAGGAACAGACCCTTGTGGTTACTAAAGTTGCTGACGTAACAAGTGTACACATTCGATAGTAAATGCCGTGCGACAAACGTAAAAATCACATTTACTTGCGCCAGATGGAGCCGTCATACTCGATGCGGCGCTCGGGCACCTGACTAACCAGTGTTCATGTGGCCATTACATTCGAAGAGTGGTCGGCGGGGGAACGCCTACCAACGACGAAAAGTGACCGGTGCTCCACCACTGTGCTGTCGGCGCACATACGCTCGCAGCTGTGCGAAAGTGGCTATGTTCTTTCTTATCACACTTCTTTCCGATGCCCGCGCGGCTCCGCACACGCGCATCGAGGCGGACTATAGACCGAGCCTGGAATGATGCCGCCATCCAGGAAAGGTAATGTAAAGCTGCAGTGATTACCCTAGTCTCTCTAGGGTGGCGGCATCGTTCCGGGCAATATGTGCCCGGATGCGCGCGCACTGAGCCCGACGAGAGCGTCAAAAAGCGAACGATGCGGGTTAAGAATGTAAGGCGCGTTCGCACGGCTTCGCGCATGTGCGGCGTTACCACAGTGGTAGTACACCGGCTGCCTCTCATACTGGCGCCGGCGGCTGTGAGCTCGATTCTCAGAGTATGAACAGAAGCTTTTTCTGAGCATTTTTTTCTTTGTTCTTATGCTTTCGGTTTTACTGTGTCCTATCGGTTATGGTACTGACGTATAGGGTGGTGGTGTACTCCGAGATAAATGTTAAAAATTTGCCATCGACCGCCACGAGGGCGATGTGACGGCCATAATTGGGAAAACTAAAAATTCACATTAATTTTCTCTTTCAATATTTAACATAAAATTCAGCAATGCCAGCTCAATCGAGTTCTCCAAATATAGCTCATCATTCAAAACCACTTCACAACATAACTTCAGTCTCCCTATAATGTATGAGTGCTTCGCGGTTATTGTGACACCGCGCGAAAACCTCGCGATACATTACCCAATCGAGGTAAAGCAAGGCGACCCCTCCCGGAACGCGGCCACGACATCGCGTGTTCATGCCAAGAGTCACTGTTACTGCGCCATATTAGCTACTTCTTAACCACTGCATAGGATCATCGTGTTGATTAATGAACGCCTTGTCGCATGTGTTGCTCTGTGACGAAGCAATTTTTGCTAGCAACGTCGCCAGCACACGAACCATCCACCGGCGTTAAAACTCGAACGTGTGTGCGTGGCTGACGCCTTCAGTGTTCAATTTCAGGAAAGGCATGACACTTTTATGTGCCGTGAAAGAATGGAAGCCAAGCAGATGCGCTAAATGCGTAATTTGTTTGAATATACGCAGAGCAGAACAGCGATAACAATAGTAGCCTAAGGCTCTCGAAACATGTCAAATATGGCAGCTTTCGTTCACGCTGATTTATGTAGTCCTCCATGTCCTCACTGTCACGTCTTTTGCGACAGACATGATGACATTAAAAACGCTAAGAACACGAGCTAGTTGGCGCATTTCGCTTTAAGCCTCTTTAGACAAATTCTGGGCCATCAATTTCTCAGAAGACGCTGAAGCGAAAACACTAACCTCTGGAGTTATTGTCAACAGTGGCGCGTCTCAGGTTGATACTAATAGACGAAAACTTTCAACCAAGGCTCACCTGTCGATGTCTTGAGGAGCTTCTGTAGGGTACGTTTCCTCCTCTTCTACGGTGCATCCGCCCGATAATAATGGTGTTCGCCGAAATGCTTCTTTACCGTCCATTCTCGTTACTATACGCAATGCGTTTTGCAAACACTTAGTACGGCATGCAAAGGCGCGGAGAGGCGGTGGCATCGGAGGGTTCAGTGCGTCTGTGTTTCGGGGCGCTCTCTCCTGGATCTAATTCTCGCTATAGAATAGCGACAATGCGCATGCGCGCCTGCGCACTCAAATTTCACACGACTAGGCGGTTCCCTTATCAGTCCCCACAATATGATGTTCTACATACGCCAAAAACTACGGTGTATTTCCACTAACAATGGCCAACCTTTTAAAACATGCACATTACGGAGATATAGCCAGCTTAGCATGTCTTACTGTCGTCAATTTTTTTTAACTACGTGATATGAAAATCGAGCAAATCCAACGCATTGTGGGAATCGGTGTCATGCGAAGCAGTGAAGGATGAAATATCCTATGACGAATGTAATTATTTGGCGTGCAGCCAACTGTTACAAGTAGGATAAAGACTTGTGTTCGAACGCGTGCTCCTACTTATGGGTATTCTTAACATGGGCCAACCAGGAGCGTCGGCATGGCCGTGGCTTCTGAAGGGTGCCTCAAAGGTACATTGTAACGTTCGAACGTACGGTAGTCGAAAGCACCGACATCTGCTTTGTTAAATTGAGAAGCCGTCTTCGCGATCCTGTGGGATGCATAAGCGCCACTCTGGGGAATCAAACGGTGAGAGATGGATGGGATGGGTATTCAGGAAACGTGAATGTTAGTTGCAAGTAGACATCAGCGGCATCTTTACACTGCACAGGTATCATCGACAGTTGTATACAGTCGAAAATCCTTTAGGGAATCACATTTCTACCATGAATTTTACGATTGCAGCACAAACGTCCCTCTGGCTATACCCCAAAACAGGAATCTTCGAACGATAGGGGATATAGATGTAAACCAAACAGGATGGCACACACGGACTTTGGGAGACTGAGCAACAACCGAGTTGTTAGACAAAGTGAATGACGCTTCACACGCTCAGTAATGCTTAGCAAGCTAAAACAATTAGAGGAGATTGGGGACTGTAGAGCTGATAACATCAGAGACAATTTTTGAGGAATAATAAGATGAAGCATAGAGCAACAGAAAGTGGTTGGTTGGTTGGTTGGTCCTTGGGTATCTCGGCGCAACCCACTCTGGGGGATCGGCCATGAACCCGAAAAGAGATTTGTATGGAAGAGAGGTACTAATAAAAAATACAAAAATTGTAGTGCAAATTTGATAATCAAATTTAGGTGAAACGAATAGTTTTCTGCGAACAGAAAGTGACTGCACTGGCACATGCACTAGAGCATCCTCGTCTTCTTCATGCTGCAGCTCGATTAAATGCGTGGCAACATTTAAAAACGGAGCTGCATATGCATAGGCGAAGCGCTCTTCCGAAAACGCATCACAAAGCACATCGGCTGAAAATAATTCAGAAGACTTTCACTGAACCCTCTGCACTAATACAACGAACCGCTCGTTTACTCGTCTGTGATGGCAATACGGCCAAGCCCAATGCATGACATTTGAAAGAAACATTGTGAGAAGCTATAGGTAAACAACACGTGTATAACGTCAAGAAACTAACACGTAACCACTGTATGAGGAAGCACAAGAATACCACGTTGCAGCCTCGTCTGTTTACCAGTGCGGTGTGCATGGGTGGTTGTCATTATAGTTGATGGTGGCGGTGGCGTGAAAGGTAAACGTGGCGTGAAAGCTAAGTACGTTATTGATGCACCACGCATCAGTAATGTTACTCGTGCATTTGTCTCCAACCATGCCACTTTTGCCACATACATTGGACGCGAGTCGGAGCCTTTGGCACCACCGCCCGTGAAGCAACGCACAAAGGTCACGGACTGATGACCACGTTTGGCTTCACAATGAGCCCGTTAAAACTCTGGTCGTAATAAAGAAAAAAAAAACAGCCGCGCCCTTGTCCGAGAAACACACCACTTCGTGACGACAGCAGTGCATCGAGCAGCTATAATAATATATGAGTCCCCATAATATGCTCCTGTATACGTCAACAACTACCGTGTGTTTTAACTAGCAGCAGCCGCCCTTTCAAAACATGCGCATTACGGAGATGCAACCTGCTTAATATGCTTTAGTGTCGTCATTTTTTTTTGTTACCAAGGGTGGCCCTGAGCTTGCGCGCTCAGAACACTGTCTCAGAAATAAACGTTTATTTCACTCACCTGAAATTAAAGTCCAGCAGATCACACGCACTTCGCGTGTCATCAGTGTCATGCAAAGCAGTGAATAAGCCTATGACGAATGTAATTCTTAGGCGTTGAGACAGCTGTTAAGAGTAGGACCAAGGCTTCTGTGCAAGCGTGTGTACCCAAACATGGTTATTTTGAACCGAGAAAGTGGACACGAGCATGGCCACCTCATGGCGCCCCATGGTACGATGTAACATTGGAACTCACGTTACTCCAAACCATGGACATCTGTTTTATCAAAGAAAAATGCACTATCGTTAGCGTGGGTTGTTGAAGTATTCCTACGGAATTGATAAACTTATGCAAAAGTATACCGACTGGGAGCAACACATCTGTATTGCTATGATAGTGCTTATCACACATCAGAAAGGGAATTCATATTGCGCATGCACTATCGTCACGACTGCTGGCGCAATGGGTTTATTTTCATATATACCAAACGGGTGGGAAAGCGGTAGCTCAGTGGTAGTGTGCTTGCTTGGCACCTCGAGGACCTGTGTTCAATATCGCCCTAAAGCTTGGTAGGTTGCATGAGGGCCAACGTGCTTGCTATGTGCACATTTCAATCGCAACCGGCTACCAACAGTGCTTCATGCCTTAAACCCGACCTCACTGAGCTGGTTGTCTTGTGTCAACCGCGAACATAGAAATGTTGGCCAATCCTGGAGGCAATGCACTGCGGTTAGGTGCACGAAACTTGAGGCGCCGATCAATGTTGCGGGTTCGATCCCGTCGTTAGCGGCGCTTCGTACGTCTCTTCACGGCAGTCCCGACATTACGCACGTCTACTTTAGTTTATCCTTCGTTGACATTGGTTCTAGTAGATCCAAACAGGTGCGCAGCACACCCACTTCCGTGGGCCAAGCACAACTGGTATGCACGACAAGACAATGCTGCGTCGCTGATTATGACGAGTATATCGCTTTAGTGAGTAAAGATCGTTTATTCATATTTGTGATATATTTATACCCTACCTCCAGAATATCGGGGTATACCAGGTGAACGAGACGACCAGGGGAGCGCCGAGGCATAGTAGGCTTGATAGATAGATAGATAGATAGATAGATAGATAGATAGATAGATAGATAGATAGATAGATAGATAGATAGATAGATAGATAGATAGATTGATAGATCCTGGCGATAGATAGATAGATCTATTTTTCCAGGGATGAGCCAAGTGTCCGAAGTCAGTGCTGGCTAGTGCATATTTGTTAAAATTATTGCGGTCTTGTCCAAACGGGCACGGACCTCGAGCACGAGCGGCGTCTTCTTCAACAGAGCACTGAAGAGAGAACCCCACTGTAAGGTGCCTGAGAGGACGGCCCACTATAGGGTTCCAATGCCTCCTTACAATATATATATATATATATATATATATATATATATATATATTATATATATATATATGGAACAAATGGGAGTACGACGCACGTTGCTTTTTGCACAGGTTTTACTGACGTTTCGGCTGGTACACCAGCCTTAGTCTAAAGCCGTTGAAAGGCTGGTCCACCAGCCGAAACGTCAGTAAAACCTGTGCAAAAACCGACGTGCGTCTTACTCCCTTTTGTTCCTTATTCTACCGGGGCCAACGTGATTTCCTTGCCGCAACTATATATATATATATATATATATATATATATATATATATATATATATATATATATATATATATATATATATATGCCAAAATAGCTTGGGTTGCCACCTGTTATAACAGAATTGACGATGCGGCTCTTAGACAACGACAGTTTATCAAATCAACATTTCGGTCGGAGCGAGAGGTTTTCGACATGTCTTTGACAGGATGATATCGCCCAATGTGACAGGAACTGGCTGCCGAAAGAGCAGCCACAGACTATGGGGCAGTTTCGATATACTGCATTGATTGCTATTCAGTAGTCAACACTCCGAGATTCCACCAAATCACAAATCCTTGTGTCCTATGAATATCTTGTCAACATTTTATCTCGGCCGAGAAAAAGCAAATCACGCTCGTTGCAGGAGGAACCGAAAAACACCGTATTTATTAGGAAAACTTACAGAACAGGTTATGTACACTACGTCCATGTATAACCAGAAAAACACAATCTTTATTGCCGCTGTTCCACAGCTCTTGTCAAAATGGGTAAAATGAGTGCACGTAATGCTTGTCATAGGCTTCTTTCTTGGATCGATCGTTGTCACTTAATACAAAACTTGTGCCTCAAGAAGCGCGGCATTGTTTGCTGCCAGCGAAAGGCTACTCTACACCGGTGCCGAGTTCGCATGCATTTTCTCGCACCTCGATTTGACGGTCTAGATATGCCTTCCTCATGTTGTAACACCCGAGGCACTACATTTCAATGGTCCTTCTTTTTCATGTGCGAAGTCAAGTGCGCCTTCTGTTTAAAGCTAGCTTGGCACACGCTGCACTTAAATGGCCTTTCGTTGTTGTGTTTAAGCAAATGCCGCTCTAGGGCAGAAGGCGTACGCCACAGCGAACCACAACTGCTGCATTGGTGGCGTTTTCCGGCCACGTGGTCGCTCGTATGTTCTTCAAGATGATGAGCCCTTTTGAACGCGAACTTGCAAATGTCGCACACGAGAGCTGCACTACTGTCCATGGATCCTCGCAGTTCTCGTGATGATTCCGCGCTGGCACCAGGAAAACTGCGACAGAAGAACAACAAGCACACTAAAGAATTATTTGGGCTCAATAGCTGATTGCTGTCAACGTAGATAGTTGCACAAGTATGCGTGTCAGTGACATGATTTGCGAACATACCGTTCTCCTAATGCTAAATGCGACAAGCCCCTGAAGAATGTCTTTAAGAAACTTCAAGTGAGTTCTACGCGAATTACATGCGTGACAGCCGCCATGACAGCGCAACTCTCCTGATTGGTGTCACAGATGTCAATTTAGGTGGTCTCAGGATGTCAAGTTATTGCTGTTAGGACATTATCCATCCATATGTATGTATGTATGTATGTATGTATGTATGTATGTATGTATGTATGTATGTATGTATGTATGTCTCAGGGTGTCGATCCGAACACTGAACCGGAATTTTCGGCGAAGCTAGACCCCAACCCGAACCGATCTTCTCAGACCCTGCTTGAACTAGAACCGAAGCTGAACAGCAAGAAGTAATACCGGTTATCAGTTCGCAACAAAGCGGTGCAAACAGCTGCGAATTTCTTGACTGAGAAATACCGACCTCTCGCGTTGGAGAACCATTCACCGGCCACCCATATATATATAGCTAGATATATCTAGATATATCATAGATATATATATAGTATATATATATATAGATTTCGATCTTGACTTCCAATGAAGTGCCGGTGGGAGGTTTCACTTGGCATAGTTGAACCATGAGGATTTGTAACGTGCGCGTTAACTAAATTGATCCGGAACTCGGCACGATCTACGATCAACATCCCGAGCTTCGCCCGCTCATCATCATTCACTCCGTGGATATGCTGCAATTTTTTTGCGCACGTTGAAGAAGCGCACATTGTTGAAATATCTTGAGAATTCAGTTACATCGTATATCGTACGGATTACGTATCGTAACCGTATTGGCGCGGCTGAATTACGTATCATGCGTATGGTTACGCTTCGTAACCACAAAGTCTACCAGCAAGCAAGAAACCCACTAAATAATGGCAAACCTATCAAAAAGCTTGTAATAGTACACATTGTTACGAACCCTCCGAAATGACAGAAATGGCCTGGTTGGTTTGCCCTAAGAGAACATAATTCTATTTTTGTTGGCAAGGGGCACACAAATACATGGCATTGAGAACTCACCTCTGATTCACCAGCGTGGTCCCTGCACCGCTGTTACTGGGGTCTGCTGCGAAAATGTTTCCAGAAAACATTGAACATGATGGCAGCATTTGTCCATCGCCTGTAGGTTGTTGGATGTCCAGTCTGCAGGGTGACAAAGGGGGATGCGTAAGTCGTAAGTTTAACATGGACTGGTTATTTAAAACGCAGCCTTGTTGGGCTACCTGGAGTTAAGTCTAAAGCATGGTGAGGAAGAAGCCACTGCCTTTCTAACTCACCTCTCATTCACAGCGTGGTCCCTGCCCCGCTGATATTTGGTCTACTGCGAAAATGTTTCCAGAAAACGTTGAACTGATGGTAGCGCTAGTCCATCGCCTGTCGGCTGTTCGATATCCAGTCTGCAGGGTGATAAAGGGGGATGCGTAAGCCGAAGTTGAACAATGGACTCTGCGTCAAACACAGCCTTGTTAGGTGTCTGGAGGTAAATGTAAACGATGGTGAGATAGAAGCCCCTTCCTTTCCGACTCACCCATGATTCACCGCGCCGTCCCTGCATCGCTGTAATTAAGCGAAGCTGCGTAAACTATTTCCAGAATACATTGAACATGAGTGGTGGGCCCTGTTCATATCCTCTCTGCTGCTGGGTCTTCAGGCTGTGCCGGTGACAAAGGGTGATGCGTATGTGGAAGTTGAACAATTGGCTCGGATTTAAAACGCAGCCTTGTTAGGTTGTCCTGGAGTCGAAGTGTAAACAATGGTGAGAGAGAAGTCGCTTCCTTTCTGACTCACCTCTGATTCCAACAGCGCCGTGCCTGCATCGCTGTAATTAAGGTCTGCTGCATAAATGGCTACCAGATAACACTGAACGTTGATGGTAGCGGTTGTTTATCGCCTGTCAGATGTTGGGTATCCAATCTGCAGGGTTACGAAGGGTGATGGTAAGTGGAAGATGAACAATGGACTCGGCATTTTAAACGTAGTCTTGTTATGTGTTTTACGATAATGTCAATGATGGTGAGAAAGAAGTCCTTTTATCTCTGGACTGATCTCTGATTCGACAGTGCCATCAGCTGCATGGCTGTAATTGAGGTCTGCTGCGTAAATGTTTGCAGGATACATTGAACATGATGGTAGCGCCTGTTCATTTTCCTATCTGCTTTTGTGTATCCTGTCTATAAGGATAACGAAGGGTGATGCGTAAGCCGAATAGGAACAATCGACTAGGCGTATAAAACGCAGCCTTGTTATGTTCTCTGGAGTGAAATGGCAGGGACAGTGGGTAACATGTCACTTCCTTTCTGACTCAGCTCTGATTCAAGGCACTGCCGTCTCTGCGACGGTGTAATACATGTCTGCAGCGTAAAGACTTCAGAAGTCATTGAAAAATGATGGCAGTGCCTGTTATCGCCTGTCTTCTGTTGGGTATGCAGTCTGTAGGATGACAAAGGTAATGCATATGTGAAAGTGGCAACATCGACTCGGCGTTTGAAACACAGCCATGTTGTCTGGAGTGAATTGTAAAAGATGGCGGAAAAGATGTCACTTCCTTTCTGACTTTCAGCTCGGATGTTCTAGGTGCATTTTCCAGCACGCTTCCCAGGATTTACCACCTCGAAGCTGGTATGTAGCGCAGGATTTCATTTTAAAACAGCGCAGCTACTCTAGCGTGAGTAAAACTGCCTGTCGTTAGTTGAAAGTGAAATAACTAGTATGTGCCTCAGGGGCACGCAAACAATGCTTGTGTTTCCTCTATTGTTACACTAAAACGATTCTTCCATCCTACTTAACATTTCACCTAACCAGATCAGAACAAGTTCTCTGCAGTGTACGCCTTGATTCCTTCGAGTGCTTTATGCAGACATCGCAAGAACGCTAGATGCGTCACGCTGCAACATCAATGCCATATTTGGTGCGCTCGCTTATTTACCACGAAATGAGACGCTCATGACACTGTTCCCTTGCCCCGCCATGGTGGGCTAAGGGTTATGGCACTCAGCTGCTTATCTAAAGGTCCCGGGATAGAATCCCGGCCTCGGCGGCTGCATTTCGGTATAGGCGACATGTTGAGGTCCGTGTGCTATGCGACGTCATTGCACGTTAAAGAAACGCAGGTGGTTGAAATTTCCGGGGACTTCTGCTACCGCGTCTCTCATATTCAGAGCTGGTTTTGGGACCTTAAACCCTATAAATCTTCATCATAACACGGTTCTGGTTCCGTGGAGAGTTCGAGCATCTATCAAAGTGAGCAGGCCGTGGTGTGCTTGTTTGCATACATAATCGAAAATTGACTAGGGAAGATGCACGGCAATAAGTGGGACTCTAATGTAGCGAGAAGACGGTGGCAGCCTTGTCCCCATAGTTCGCTAAGGCCTATCGTGTACACTTAGCATACCCGCGACTCCCATGTTGAATACGAGTCCGCTTTGCCACCTTCACTGGTAATTCGCTTTAATTCACCATCGCCCTTCATATAAAATATTCATACATTGCGCTCACCTTCCGTCGTTTCCGTAAGAGGCCGGTGCTGCCTGCGTGGCGGCGTCACTTGAATAGTGCGCTGCGTAGTGAACGGTGCTGCTGTGCATTGGGTGCGACGGAGCGGTACTCGCCGATATCGCCGCCCCTGTGTTGCCAAGAAACCAGTACATTGGTCGGGCACTGTGAAAGAATACCTCGCAAGCTGACACGTTTTCTTACGATGGCGTTGAATTAGTGGTGTTTTAACTTCACTTTTTGACAATCGAAACCATTCAAAGAGCTCTTCTCTCAACAAAGCTACATTTGTCGTAATTGGTAAGTTTATTCCATTTAACCAGATATCAAAGCACATCTAGTACACACTGATATTGTGGTACGTGCTGGGTTCGAATCCGTATGCCGCCTGACACACCCACTTTTCCCATGTGGACAGATCTACCCTTACCTCCCGCGTGCATGTTTAGGTAATCTGCTGCATCGATTGGACGACTCTTTGCAGATTAGTTCACTCCCTCTACCCAAAGAGGTTCTCTCCATCGCCTTTACTACTCCTACTGCACGTGCTTAAATTCAGATGC
>CM023491.1:62788770-62837506 GCA_013339685.2 Hyalomma asiaticum
TTTTTTTTTTCCAAAGCGAAGTTGTCACGCGCACATACGGATCGAAGAAGGAATTTGACACACATGTTGAGGCCGTGTTGTTAGTCCAAGAAAGTTTGCGGCCGAAAGGTTCTGAAAACAATGCGTGGAAAAACGATCTCAAAAGACAATAAATAGTTGTTTTACGGTTGGTAATGACCTGACCACGCATCATGGTCTGACTTCAGACGACGTCATGTCTAATCGTGGTGATGACGTCGGTACACACAAAAGGTGATCCGCTAATTACACGAATGGTGTAAAACATACGTCACAGATAAGTATGGAGGAGGAAGGAAAAACTAGGAGGCGGCCACACATGATATCCTGCTAGTTCGTCAGGTTGGCTCGCCGAGTCTGGATGTTCGTGTAGGATTAGACCCCTCATAGTTGCCGGACCATGACCTTACGTCACGTTGCCACAATCGAGCTTGAATTTGAACTCCACGTAGTCGTCGCAACCGGGCTTCGCATTTAGTGCAAGTAAGGACGCTTAGATGGCTGTAAGTATTGATGTATTATGTATTGCGCTGTCGCAGGTCTGCGACACGTGCCAGCTGTCTTACAAGTACTCCCCAACGTCGTGGTCCAGCTGAAAGTGACCGGAATGGCCTGCATCGCGCACGTTGTCGCGTGCTTATGGCGCACGGAACAGCCCAATGCCAACTAGGGGCATGCGGTACCCTGTGTTGGCCAGCGAAAGGTTGTGCGTTACCGCCTGGCGACCGCATGTCTGGTATTGCAGGACGGTAGAGGTTGAGTGACGACTCATGATACTTTCGCTCAGGGACACCCAGCGAAGTGTTCGCCCCTGTGATATAAGGACATCGAGATTTAGCTTCGGAAATACACTTCGGAGAGCGGGACCTTCGTGGTAAAGTGGTTATGATGGTGATGAAGGGAGGAAGAAGGGTCTTATGGCAATAACTTGCTAAGTAACTCGGAAGGCGAACTGCACAGCGGGTTGACTTATACAGGCAAAGTAAAACGGCGGACATGAAACTTCGCACGCAGAAAACTAAAGCAGTGTTCAAATGCCTCGAGTGAGCCCAGGGGTTTGAGAGGTTGGCGAGGCATTGTAAGTTGTAAACGATTATATGTAATTGGACCAGATAGTGAGCTCTGAACAAAACCATGAGGCTGAGAGAATCAAGAGTATAAGAATAGGCTGAAATGCATTAGCCATCCATTCTCAGGTAATGAAAGGCACATTACCGCGGAAGGATAATTGGAGACCTCGGCAAGAGGCCTTTGCCCTGCAGTAGGCGTAGGTAGAACGATAATGATGATGATGTCCTTCTTATAACAGCTCGAGCTGTCATTTGAGTGTGTTGTAGTTCTGCTGTAGTTGACACAATTTTTCTGGCACATTTTGCTTTGAGAAATTTTGCCTTGTTCACTTGCGCATCTGCAGCATGACACAGGGCATGTCTAGTCTCGGGTAAAAAGGATAGGTTTTTCGGCAATGGACGCCGGCACAGAAGCAGGCGCCACATGTCGAAGCCGGAAATTCGGCGACACCGACTCATCCGCCGCGGTGGTGTAGCGGTTACGGTACTCGGCTGCCACCCAAGAAACGGGGGTACGATAACGGCCGCGGCGGTCGCATTTTAGATGGAGGTGAAAATGCCAGAGGCCCGTGTACTATACTTTGTTAGTGCACCGTGCCCCGCCACGGTGGTCTAGTGGATAAGGTACTCGGCTGCGGATCCGAGGTTCGCGGGATCGAATCCCGGCCGCGGCAGCTGCATTTCGATGGAGGCGAAATGTTGAGGCCCGTGTGCTGTGCGATGTCAGTGCACGTTAAAAGACCCCAGATGGTAGAACTTCTGAGCCCTCCACTACGGCGTCTCTAATAATCAAACTGGTTTTGGGACGTAAGCCCACCAAACAACAGCAACAGTGCACGTTAAAAACTCCTGGTGCTCTAAATTTCGCAGCATTCTACTACGGCCTTTCTTGCCTCTATCTTTCACTCCCTTTCTCCCAAGACCACTGACGCTTAGCCGTGCTCCTTACATGGGCTGCAGAAAAGTAGCGTCCTTTCCTAACCGAACCACATTCATCATCATAAGGCTCTTCTTCGGTATCGCGTCAAAACACGTACGGCGGTTCTTGAACGTGCACTTGTACACTGTTCCTGTAGTTGGCTTGAAAACACTTAGCTCGCTGATGCAGTAGCTCGTGGCTGTGAACGTCTCACGGACGTCTTCGAAAAACTGGCTACGACGCCAGAAGTTCTCAAGGGAGCACGGTGGCCGTCCATCGATGTAGCGAGGCAAGGTTCCATTGCCGGGGAAATGAAATTTCATGTCTCTTATATACAAGTAGGAGGAGAGTGTGTAAAAAGTGCGTAAAAGGGAGCGTAGGTATGCTCGCTTGAAAAGGCGACGTAAGACCTCGCTTAGTATTTCCCTTTGAGGGACTTGCATTTGCGTACCTTATCACTCCTTCAAGACAATAATACGGGGCAACTTGCCCCTTATGGTGTCAGGCATTTTGGTCCCAGTGTATATCTGGTGGCCTTACCTTCTTCCTGTCCTACCTGCTCGCCCTCCTTCCTTTCCGACCCTTTTTACATTACATGCTATGCATAGGTAAGCTACTGGTTTACCCCTCCCCTCCAGCCTCTATTCCTTTCTGCCCCTTGTATAGTAGGCTACACAAGGCTATACTATGCTTTACTCTCCACCATTCTTTTACTCATCCTCATTCTCACTTCCCTTTCCTCCTCCTTGGTGTGCCTAATATGCATGGTATGTATTATAGTGGTTATTTTCTGAAACAGCCTCAGCCGCTGGCGTAGCTCGTTGGTGGAACACCTGCCTGCCAACCAAGTGGACTTGGTTAGATGCCAGATACAACCCAGCTAGAAATCGAAGGGATAGAGACGTGTATTGCAGATAATTTGTTCTGATCTGGTTACGCGAAATGTCAAGTAGGTTCAAAGAATCGTTTCAGTGCAGCCATAGCGAACACTCAAACCTAGAATGCGTACCCCTCAGGCACATACTAGATATGTCGTTTCAAAGAACGAGAGATATTTTGCTCAAGCTAGAATAGCTTCGCTGTTTTAAAACGCAGTCTTGCGCGACATAGCAGTTTCAATGTGGTAAGTACTGGGAAGCGTGTTGTAAAATGCACCTAGAGCATGCGAGTTGAAAGTCAGAAAGGAATTGAAATCTTTTCCACCATCTTCTACACTTCACTCCAGACAACCTCACAAGACTGCCGAGGCGCTTGTGAAACTTGGACATACGGATTAGGCTTTGTCACCCTACAGGCTGGATACCCAACACCAGACAGGCGATACAGAGGCACTACCGTCATTTCCAAAGCCTTCTGGAAGCATTTACGGCACAGACAACAATTACAGCGTCATAGTGACGACAGGTTGAAGCAGAGGTGCGCCAGAAAGGAAGTGACTTATTTCCCACTATTCTTTATACTCCACATCAGACAATCTACCAGGGCTGCGTTTCATACGGCGAGTCGATTGTCGCGCTTCAGCTTACGCATCAGATTTCATCACCCTAGAGTCTGGATACCCAGCAGCAGATCGGAAATCAACAGGCGTTACCATCATGTCCAATGTTTTCTGAAAACATTTACGCAGCAGATCTCAATTACAGCCATGCAGGGACGGCTTCTTTCTCGCCATCCTTTGCACTTCTCCCCAGACAACCTAACAAGGCTGCGCTTAAAACGCAGAATCCATTGTTCATCTTCGACTTACCTATCAGCTTTTGTAGCCCTATATACTGGATACCCAACAACAGGCAGGCGAGGAACAACCCTTACCATCAATTTCTATGTTATCTGGTAACATTTACGCAGCAGACCTGAATTATTGCGACGCAGCAACGGCGCTGTTGAATCCGAGGTGATTCAGAAAGGAAGCGACTTTTTTCCACCTTCTTTTACACTCCACTCGAGACAACCTAACAAGGCTTCGCTTTAATCACCGTGCCGATTATTCAACTTCGACATATGCATCACGCTTTGTCACCCTACAGACTGGAGACCCAACAGCCGGCAGGAGATGGACAAGCTCCACCATCATTTGCAACGTTTTCTGGAAACATTTTTTCAGCAGACCCCAATAACAGCGGGGCAGGAGCCACGCCGGTGAATCAGAGGTGAGTTTCCACTCCATGCTTTTGTGTGCCCCTGCTAACCAAAATAGAATTTCCTGTGTTCTCTGAGGGCAAGCAAGCTGGCCATTTCTCTCATTTCGATGTGTTCATAACAATGTGTACCATTACGCGGTTTTTGATAGGCTTTCGTTTATTTGTCGGGGTTTCTGGCTTTCTGGTACGCTTTGTGGTTACTTATCATAACCGCGACCTCAGTCAGATCCACTATGTAATTGAGTTCTCGAGATATTTCAACAATGTGCGGTTCTTCAACGCGCATAAAACCAAACTGCACGGCCCCAAAACTTTGTCTCCGTAAAAGCTGAACCGCCGAGCCCCGCGTAAGCGCCGCACTTTCGGGGTCTGCAGCTGAGCACTTCTTAACCGTGAATATCTGCTACGAACCTTAAAAAGCCAAATAAAACACCACTGCAACGTGCTGGGGGAACGACACTCACCACTTCAAGCAATTTTCATATATAGCAAGATGATCAGCTGACTACCTTTTTAAGGAACGGGGCTATGAGAATATTTACTGCAGTTTTCCATACATTTGCTAAGGTCATATTCCTCATCCCATGGCTTTATCCCGCAGTTGTAAAACGTTGCGACTGATCGAGCATAGCCTAACATTGTGATGTAAAATCCATGCATGAGGGGAATCTTCCTGATGCTTTAGCAATATGGGCACTTTCACCTCATCAAACATTTTCGTTAACTGGGCATCGCTGAACAATGAATAGATTACTCGACAGACAGTCTGTTACTGTCCACCATAAACGGACTACTCGCTGGTCGGTGGACTACAGGACAGTTGCCCTCGCTTATTGGTTTCGGTCCCCTCTTACGCCTTGCGCAATTGTCAGAAATTACTGAGCTCCGCGATCTTTGTTAGTCCGTAAGGGTTGAAGCTTGAGCGAATGAGCGATAATTTATTCCACAGGTAGCGTACATAAACTGTTTTGTCAGCTCTCCTTGCCTCTCAAATAGTTTTCTTCCTGTTCAGCGCGCTGTGACAACTTGATAAATGGATTCCTAGCATATATGTCCCTCTTAATTTCTAGCGCTCAGGCATATTATTTGGACAGAGCTTTAAGTTTATTCTAAACTTCCTGTGTTCTCAACAACTACAAAGCGTATTTTCTAACGAGTTTATTTGTGAACGAGTTCACTATTCTACTCATTTCAGTTGTGAACTTGTGGAAGTAAGATTCCTTGTTCAGGGGCAGGGAAGAGATACCCAAAAGGTATTCCGGAATACAGATATCGAAGTACACGGTTTTGAAGCCTAAAATACAAATACTGAGACACATTTGTAATTGACGCAGCGGGATATTTCAGAGATGCTTTTGCGAAAAGACGAAAAAGGTGTTCCGGAATACAGATACAGCAATACTGGTACTGAAATACTTTTTTCTGTTTAGGGGATGTTCAAACTCCATAAATAAATTTATTATGTGCAGCATAATATTTAAAATGTTGCTGCGCATTGAAACTTACAATTTATTCATTACTTTATAGGAGTATTCTCAGTTTCGTTAAGGCATTACAAAGGAGGCTTAAACTGTACACAAATTTTAATAAGGACACAAGTGCAAATATCAGTTACAATAAAAATATTCTCTGACAGCGAAAGCAAAATATATTTTACACCGATATCGACATACTTGGTGGCAGCAGTATTAGCTATGCTAGAAATAGCATACCCCAAGCCAAGCGCTGGAATCACTAACGAACGGAAAGAGAAACTATACACATTTGTGTAGCAAAGATCTGTATTGTTAATCGCACTTAAGCAGCCATAGCTCCTCAAATAGGCCGCCATCTAGAGATCATCGGCCGTCATCTAGACACGCTGTCACCAAATTTCCCCGTGGAAACACATCATTGGAAATAGGTCTCAGCTCATTGCGTGAAAAAAAGTAACGAGATACCCGTGTCCTGCGTAGTATCGCGTTACGGGCACTACATCATAAAAGTATTTCACTACCGAAATACAAATATATTTTTTAAATGTACGTCTTTCAAGCAATACAGATACTTAAAAGTATCTCTGAAACACTATCGCGATACCCTTGTATCGAGATACTGCCTTACCTGGCCTTGTTAAAGTCGGTATTATCAGATCCGTCAGAGTTATCGGAAAGCTAACAGCGAAGCGGTTGTCGGTGTTGCACAACAAGGAAAACTACGGCGGCTACATTGTGGCAATCTTCCAACTCGGCAACAAGTGCGGTCACTATAACGCCTACTTTAGTGGGTATTTCTGCATAATCATTTTCTTGGAAGAGTTAATCAGCGACACTTGTAGCCATGGTGGCGAGTACGCAAGGAGTGTAGTACACATCGTTTGCATCAGAAGACGTCACGTTGTACGGAATCTTAATACGAGCTCGTTGCTGAGAAATAAATCCTCGCCTGCTGCGTAAACGCAACACGTAGAACAATTTGGCTGTTCATATCTTTGGTACTGTTGTTGTTATGTAGGGTTTAACGTCCCGAAACCAGCTCTGATTATGACAGACGCCGTAGTTGAGGGCTGCGGAAATTTCGGCCACCTATGGTTTTTAACGTGCACTGGCATATCACGGAGCACAGGCCCCAACATTTCACCTTCATCAAAATGCAGCCGCCGCCATCAGGATTCGATACCGTGACCTTCGGATCTGCGCCAGAGTGCCATAGTCACCAGACCACCGTGGCGCGACACAGCAACGATTAAACCACCACATTGCCAAGTGCGACAAATTGAATGCGAACTCGACACCAATGTAGCGCAAACTTTCCTTAGAAGCGAAGAATGCTGTTCTTCCTGTGGCACACATGTTTTAAGCGGAATAGGTCCAGGAAAGCACTTTGTGCCATAAGGTAACATTATCTAAGAGATTTACTCGTGTTAAACCAGGACATCTGTGGCAAATAGTGCCCGTTTGGTGTACCGCCCAGTGACTACTTCAACATCAGTCCAACCAGTAAATCGCTATATTTCTAATGAACCCGTAACACTCGAAAAATCTGTAAATGTTCAATCGCGGTAAAGTTTCGTTCTGTTTGTTTTGGTCATGGTTTGTTTTGTTATGTCCTGGAAGCCCTCCGATGCTGTTTAGTGTACTGGAAAAACACTGTCGTCTATTTACAACACGCAGAGCGTGATGTAAAAGTAAGAATGTTTGAATATGACTGCATCATGTAACACGAGATAACTGCCGTGAAGACCAGATAATTCTGAACAGAGCCCTTGAACATGTAACAGAATGGTGCCACACGTGGCAGATAGCGGCTATCGCAGAAAAAAAAAACGCTTTCTATGATAGCGTCTAAACACTACGGCGTCTCTCATAATCAGAGCTGGTTTTGAGGCGTTAAACCCCACACAGCAACACAACAGTGTCTAATAAAAGAGCACCCATGAACATCCTATATCGTTTAGATGGAACACCCGCCTGCCACCCAAACGGCCTCGGTTAGATGCTAGATTGAACGCAGCGAGAGTTCGATCTGCCATCTGGCATTTATGTGGATGTTCGATGGGCTAAATATCCGATCCGCGTCATTTAACAATGTTACCGCAAAAACTTGGACCATCTCCCCGAAGGGAACCCTGATGGGATGCGAAGCAGCAGCGTTGCGCACGGGTGCCGTCACGGGTTGAACGGCGCTAACGCGGGTGCTGGAGGAACAGTTTGAAGCGAAACTCGGTGTAGCGTTTACTCGTGTAAACGTTTGTTTGAAACGCAGACACGGGAGGCGAGCGGGCGTTGGAGCCGGCAGCTGCGGGCGCTCCAGCGGGTGAGGGAGAGAGTGACGTACGCGTGCACCTGCGAGGGAAGCGTGCGAGGGAAGCGTGACGTCAACGCCCAGCTGCGGTGTGGCCTACTCGGCACCGCTCCAACACCTGCGCCGAGGGAAGCGTGTTGCCTCGCGTTTGTGCGGAGGGACAGCAGGAGGGACAGCGTTACACAGGCTAGTCAAATAGCTGCTTCGCATTTAAAAGGTCGTTCAATATTGAGTAAAATGAAATGAAATATTTCATAGGATCTGCTGGCAACGAAACAAGCTCACACTTTAATACATGTGCAAGACGTGCGATACGAAAGTGTTGAATTTGAAGTGAAATGAACTTTATTGCCACATAGATACAAAACATGTTTAAACAGCAAGGATGGTGGGTTAAAAGCTGCATATGGGCAGCTCGACTGGTCCCACCTCCCCGAACAATAACAGCAGCAGCGACATTAACAAGAATTCTCACTTGTCGCAATTATAGAATAGCAATACACAAATCAAAGCGACAAAAAATTCAGTAAGAAACAAACATTTTCAACAAACACTGAAGCTAGGTTGGTATTCGTAAAATTAGTTGACACAATGTCTTTTTAGAAAGATGACGTATATTGTCATCGCATAGTTCATATTTGTTTAATGTTGAAGGCAGACAGTGGGAGAGTGTTTGGAAACTGTAGTTTGTGCGTGGTCGCGGAACTGCCCAATGTTCGGTGTGTCGGTTTAAGCGAGATGATTGGCTGATTGACAAGTTCGCGATGTTCCTCATATGAGTACTGCCCTTTGTCATTTCATGTTTAAAAGAACTCATAAGCTGATACTCATAAAACTGGTGAACTCGGATAATTTTAAACTTCAAAAACAGATCACGCGTATGTTCATTGTAAGGTACATCAGCAATAGACCGTAAGGCTTGCTTCTGCAGTGGACTAGATGATCTAATGATTGTTTTGTGCTGTTTGACCAAACGAGGTGGCAATAGCGCAGATGCGAAGCAAATAGTGCATTATATATCATGAGTTTCTCTTGTACTGGTAGCAGTTTCTGGCTTCTGCGCAACATACCTAAGGCTTTGGAAAGCTTAGATTTTAAGCAATCGGTATGGTGGTCTCAAGTCACCACTTCATGAAAAATAACACCCAATGTTTTAGCCGACGCGGAGAATACTACTTTTGAGTCATTTAGCGTAAGAGACTTCTTGAGTCGCAAGGCATGGATTTCGCTCTAAAAAGCACTGCTTTTGTCTTAGAGCAACTGAGCTGAAGTGAGTTTTTTACCGACCAATTATATATTTTTCTTAGTACTTCATTTGCCAAATGTATAAGTTCGTCATCCTTGGTTTCTAAATCAAAGAAACTGGTATCATCCGCGTAAATAATGTAGTTAATTGGATCATCAACATTCACAATATCATTTATATATATAATAAATAAAAGTGGATAATCAGTAGTTAATCAGTGGCTAATAAATAAAAGTAGGTAATCACGTCGAACTTCATGATGAAATCAGCAATTTAATCATAAATGCATCTATTGTGAAATACAGCACTCGTTCACAACACGTCAGTTCTCAATGAACACAGCAACGCTGAGAAAAGCGACAAAATAATTAGCTTTTGTCTAAATTGAAATAGAAATTGATAGGCTGCATAAAAGAAGACAGGCTTCTCCTAAGTATCTTAAATTCTGAGCTCAAATATCGCGGAGTGACGCAGCAAGGCTAACGCAGATCTCAGGCTGTCGGTAGGCCTTTTTCGCTAGCACATATATATAAAGCGATTGCAGTTGCAAAGATTGCAGTTATCGCTAAAGAGGTTTTCGCAAGTTTATTAGAAAATGGTTTTCGTCGCTTTGCAGAAGTTTCAATTTCTGGTAAAACAACATATGTTTTCGTGCTTGAAGTGAGAGGGCCAATAATAGTTGTGATTCACTTAAGAGAATACTTTTCTCTGTAGACCTTAGCAGCACAGCACCAGATTCGTGAAATGGAATGAAAGAGTGAAAAGAAGAGTCACACCGTAGTGGGTGGCTCGACAAATTTGTTCACCTGATATTGTCGAGCATATAATGTACGGAACGGCCGACCCTTAGCGTTTCGCCTCCACCGAAGTGCATCCGACTTTGCGGCCGGGCTTGCATCCACGGCTTCTGGGTCTGCATTCGAGCACCACTAGACCATTGCAGTGGGAAAAGAAGGAAGGCATATTCGCAAAACGCAACGAGCCAAACATATAAACCGATAGTGGCCCACAAATAGGCCAGAATGAATCGCTGTGACGTGCCTGTGCTGGCAGATCGCTGCACCACAGATGATTGCACCACTTCATTTCGAGCCGATAACCGATATTATTTCTTGCTGTTCAGCTTGGTTTTATTTCAAGCAGGTTCTCAGAGGATCGATTCGGGTTCGAGTTCAGCTTCGCCCAAAATTCCCGTTCGGTTATGGTTTTCGTTTCGGGTTCGGATCGACACCCTGCATAAATGCATGCATACATACATACATGCATGCATACATGCATACATACGTACATGCATACATACGTACATGCATACATACGTACATACATACATACGTACATATGGATGGAAAATGTCATAACAGCAAAAACTTGACATCCTCACACCACCTAACTTGAGAGCCGTGACACTGTCCTGACGGCTGTCACGCATGGAATTTGCAGGTGAACTCGCTTGAAGCTTTTCAAGGGCATTGTTCAAGGCTTGTCGCCTTTAGCATTAGGAAAACGGTATGCTCGCTAATCATTTCACTGGCACGCGTACGTTTGCGACTGTCTACGATGTCAGCGATGAGCTATTGAGCCCAGATAATTGTTTGGTGTGCTTCATGTTCTTTTGTCGCAGTTTTCCTGGTGCCAGCGTGGAAGCATCACGCGAACTGGGAGGATCCGTGGACAGTAGTGAAGCTCTCGTGTGCGACATTTGCAAGTTCGCCTTCAAAGGGGCTGATCAACTTGAACAACATACTAGGGACCACGTGATCGGAAAACGCCACCAATGCAGCAGTTGTGGTTCGTTGTGGCGTACGCCGTTTCAGCTAGAGCGGCATTCGCGTAAACACAGCGGCGAAACGCCATTTAAGTGCAGCGTGTGCCAAGTTAGCTTTAAAGAAAAAGCTACCTTGGCTAGACACATGAAAAGCAAGAACCATTCAAATGAGTGCCTGCGGTGGTTATTACATGAGGAAGGCATATCTACACCGTCACATCCAGAGGTGCGAGAAAATGAATGCGAACTCGGCACCGGTGCAGAGTAGCCTTTCGCTGGCAGCAAACAATGCCGCTCTTGTTCAGGCACAAGTTTTGTTTTAAGTGGCAACGATCGATCCAAGGAAGAACCCTATGACAAGCATTACGTGCGCTCATTTTACCCATTTTGACAAGAGCTGCGGAACAGCGGCAATAAAGATTGTGTTTTCCTGGTTATACATGGACGTAGTGTACATAACCTGTTTTGTAAGTTTTCCCAATAAATACGGTGTTTTTCGGTTCCTCCTGCAACGAGCGTGATTTGCTTTTTTTTCGGCTGAGATAAAGTGTTGACAAGATATTCATAGGACACAAGGATTTGTGATTTGGTGGAATCTCGGAGTGTTAACTACGGAATAGTAATCAGTGCAGTATATCGAAACTGCCCCATAGTCTGTGGCTGCTCTTTCGGCAAGCCAGTTCCTGCCACATTGGGCGATATCATGTCAAAGACATGTCGAAAATCTCTGGCTCTGACCGCAATGTTGATGCGATAAGCCGTCGTTGTCTAAGAGGTGCATCGGCAATTCTGTTATAAACAGGTGGCAACCGAAGGTGTTTTCGCATATATATATATATAATACCTTGGGGTACCGCTAGTTTATAACACTTGACGATGCGCCTCTTAGAGAACGATGGTTCATTAATCAACGTTTCGGTCGGAGCCCGACATTTTTCAAGACATCTAAACCACAGGCCAGTATGACCTTACATACACACTTTGCATTGTAGTAAGGAGAGAATGACAATGGTGGGAAAGCGAATGAGTGGGTTGAAAATAGACGGAAATAATAAAAGATAGAAATAATAATAAAAGGATTGCTGGCATCTTCACTGCAACAAAAGATGAGCAAGTCACGCAAAAGCAACTCTCTCTCTCACACACACACACACGCACACACAGAGAGCGAAGAAAAAATTAAAGGAAGAAAAAAAGAGAAAAGAGAAAGGGGCGAAAATGGGGGAGACAGCGAGAAGGACGAGTGCCGCCCGCCGCGCCAGTGCTGTCCGAGTCCGTAGACATATTATAGCGCTTTCCATTGGGCGAGCGGGAGCACTTCTAACTGCGCTCAAAGTGCTCTCGCGAGTTGCGGCGCCTTCCAGTGGTCGGGCAGGGGAGGGGGGCGTTGTGTTTCATTGGTCGAGGAGGAGCACTTTTTCGTCGCCGAGCCTGACCTTTCTCACGTGACCTTTCTCACGTCACTTCTGGTTTTATGCCCGAGGTGGCGGTGATAAGAGCGCGCGGACTGTGCGAGCGTGCGGCATGTCTGAACATGTGGTACGCGAGCGCGGGGAAAGTTAGGTCACATGACGCCTGACATCACCCACGCCCTGTATTTGCTCTGCTCTCGGAGCAGCGTGATTGTTCCATTCGAGAGACGAGAGCACACGTCACCGCTGCCCCCGTGTGCTGCTCGGCTGCTCGTTCCCCTTGCTGCTGCTCGCCCAATGGAAAGCGCTATTAAAGAGCAATCCATCAATTAGGCATTGTAAACCGTGGCGCCGGCTTATATCTGGCGAAACTAACGACACTTTCAGTGGCGTACCTTATGTGGTTTGGATATTGCCTCTGTGGTGCCGCTCCACAGCAACGCGCCTCACGAGGGAAGAACGGGGGACGTATTCAGGCATGAAAGGCGCAGCGCTCGTGTTCCCGATTGTAGCCACATTCGTAACGCGCACTCGGCGCCACCGCGTGACGGGGTAAGGTAGGCAAGGAAGAAGAAAGGGCGACATGAAGGAAAAGAGCCGCACAGAAAGACGAGGTGCGGCTCTTTTTCTGTTTTTCTCTGTTTGAAACAAGTAAGTCGATGAAACACATGCCGTTTTCTGTTTGAAACAAGTAAGTCGATGAAACACATGCCGTGATACTTGCCGTCTTCAACAGCTGGTAAACTTACATCGATGTAAGTGAACGCCTTCAATGGCAGGTGTAGAAAGTGGCTGAATTGCTATTGACTCGGAGGTTGGTAAGTTGGTCAGATTGCTGCAGCAATTCAAGGCGGAGTGCAGTGGCGCAGCACCCCCGAGGTCAGGGTTGGTGGCAATGAGTACAGCTCGCAACGATAGTAGAAACTGAATGCCATTTCTGAATCGCCAAATGCATATGGAATTGTACACGTAGCAACGGCAACAGAACATTGTCGTCGTCCGCGACTCGCACAACACTGGTCATGGGAGGCGTCACGGGACCATGCTACGCTTAAAACTTGCAATCAAGACAAAGGCGTGACAACTAGTGACGATCAAACGTCACAACCCTTATGAAAATTTGAAATGAGTTTCTTATGAAAGTCTAATGAGTTTTGACATTACAGTCATATGACTGTCTAATGTGTTCCTTTGGAATTTTTTAATGTATTTGTAATGTCTTTCAAAACCGTATTGGCCACCGTTATTCTGATGCATCTTCACAGCAGACTTTCTACTGAGCACGTAATGACTCTTGACATTAGAATCTATTGAGTGTCTCATGTGTTCCTTTGGAATGCCTTAATGTATTTCTAATGTCATTCAAAACCATATTGGCCACCGTCATTCTGATGAGTTTTGACACTTGAGTTTCTATAGAGCACAAAACCACTCTTGACATTAGAATCTATTGAGTTTCTCATGTGTTCCTTTGGAATGCCTTAATGTATTTCTAATGTCATTCAAAACCATATTGGCCACCGTCGTTCTGATGAGTCTTGACACTTGATTCTCTATAGAGCACAAAACCACTCTTGACATTAGAATCTATTGAGTGTCTCATGTGTTCCTTTGGAACGTTTTAATGTATTCCTAGTGTCATTTAAAACCATATTGGCCACCGTATTTCTGATGAGTCTTGACACCTGATTTTCTATAAAGCAAGCAATGACTGTTGACATTGCAGTCATTTGTCTTTCTAATGTGTACACATTATGCATTAGAACACAGTATGCATTCCTAATGTATTTCAAAACCATATGACTCAGCCGCGCCTGAGTGGTGCACTACCATTTTGAAGAAGTTATTTTCTAGCCGGCATGACTTAAAACTTCATTGCAGTATCCTCGGCCAAGTTTACGCGATGTGGCCAATGACATGATGATATACTGCAACAAACCAGGTACCACGCATGATGTGCTCCAGTTATACCATATATTACTTGTGCATGGCACTGTATTTGCTGAATGATATATTTCCAGCCAAGTATCAAACAGAAGTGAAATGATGCACCTTCTGCACTTGTGCTGGGCAAAGACATTCCTCAACCAATGAAAATATAAACAAGCTTTATTTATTAGGAAGCACACAAAGGCATTAAATGAAAAGAAAATAGTCATGGTACTCGCATGGTTACAGCTGTCATAGTTACTTTTCTTTTTACTTATTCTCCAAACTTAAAAAACATGATACACTCTTTGCGACGTGCAGGATGCTTGTCAGAAAAATTGCTTCGTGTGCGCCCTGCATGAAAAAAAAGAACAGAATATCAACAGCAGTTCTTGGCAATTCTCTGCGCAAACAGACTGTATGTACTGCTCACTTCATGATGAAATTAATCTGAATTTTCTATTGTAGTAAATGGCATCATCATAGGTTGCATTTATTCTACACATGAACTGGATTTATGGGCATTGCACTAACACGCAGGAGATACATTCACCACTGTGTAGGTCACACCAAACTACTAGATGCCTTGAATTTTTGATGAATAAATGTTTTCAGAATAAGCTGGGATAGAACCTGTTTTTTTTTTTTCAAATTAAGGTAATGAGCAAAACTTGAGATGCCAATGAAAAGAGGAGATAAGTGTACACATACCTCCACTGTCTCCTAATCTAAAAAGAAAGAACTTACGTGCAAGAAAAATAATAAGAAAAGGTAGTGGCGCACTACACAAAACTAAATTACAATATATTTATACTCTTTGGTGCAGTCTGGAAACTGTTGACGATTAAGACATGCAACACAAAAAGATGCAGAAATGCAGATGGAAGTTTTTTAATTGCACAGTGCAAGGAGCGTGCATGCAAAGGTGGAGCAGGAGGTACACATTGGTACAGAAACACTACACCTTCTTGCAAAAGTAAGACTGCTGAATAATCAAAAATGACATGTTGTGCGTTATGCATGCTCACTTGTTTGTCTTTGTGACGGTTTGCCCTGGAAAATGCAATATAAATGCTTTTGATCTGTTATTAGCTTGATTCGTGTGCCAAGGTTAAAGCATACATCCCCTTGGCTACACCTGGCACAGCATACAAAAAAGGGTGGTTATCCAAACTAAATAAAATACAGACAGCAACTGAAACAAATGAAGACATTAGTATGGCATTGGAGAGCTCACTGTCCACAGCGCACTTTGCAATGGAGCAAAAAATAAGTGAAGCAGCCACGCCTCCATAATAGCAACATGCTGAAACTGTCTCTCTGTAGACACAGAAACAAATGCATACCAATTAGTTTGGATATGTCCAGGCTTCCAGGAACAGTGCTGCCATTTTCTACTCCAAGTTGTCCTCTGCTTCAGCACCATGAGCTGCCGTGATCGCTGGGTACACAACAAACGCCACGAAACATTAACGAAGTGCAAACAAAGCTGGCCTTATGGTGCAAAAATGATAGAAACTAATAATGATGTTTTGGGAAAGTATATGCTGACATGCTACAATGGGCCATAAACGATCAGCTCGGGTTGCACTAAGAGCAATTTTGTGCTAACTTTCACACAATCACATGCTTGGTAAGCACTTGACAGAAGTGCAGACAGACATTTATATGAAAATGCTACATCATCACTCCTACTGCAATAGCAAATGACAATGCTTACTGTGCTAAAGCCAATTCACATGCTCATCCCACACCCTAAAGCATCCACTTGATTCTTTATCACTATGAGCCGTGCACAAGACACCAACCGATTGTATGGCTTTCCACAAACTTACAACACACGTTCACATATGCAAAAATAAGACCTACCCGAAATTATTGACCATATAAAACTACAGTGCACTTTTTATCTTCATTACTAATTACTGTGGTGCATGCTGCAAATAAAACCACACCGCTGAGTTCATGCTCGTTGAAAGCAGATGCCCCCCCACCCCCAAAAGAAAAAGAACTGTGGCGCACAAAACAAACAGTGTTCTTGCTACAGCAGTGTAGTGCACAATCCTATGAGAAGCTTTTCCATCATGGGCACTTTACCATTAAAAGAGTCTGTATTACAAGGGACCCAAGTGCTTCAGGACACAGAAAAGATATAATGGCAAGTTCAATATTTTAAGCACTTTTTTCCCCAAATACCAGTTTATGAAAAAGCAGCATATGCTAGCTAGATAAACTCACTTGAACTAACCTACGTCTATAGCAATGTTAACCAAAATAAGCACCTACGATGCTCCTGTTTGCACCTGCTGTGGTGTAGGTTTAAAGCTATTCAATTAACTCAAATACATTACCTTCCAGCGAGCTCCGCGAACAAATTTAACTGCTACAGGCCTCGACGTTGCGCAGACATCCTCTCAATAGAGAAAGTATATTAATTGCTGACCAAAAAGCAAGTGCAAGGAGGCAGTCGGTTACGCACCGTGTGTTTTTCTATCTGCGCTCCTGTCTCCTGCACTGCGCACGCTTTGCACATCAGTTCATTATTACCAGCCTCTTGAAAGGTAACTTCCATTTTATATTATCACCATGACAAGCGACGAGATATCGTTACGGGTAGTTTCAGGCGATCGTCTCTTACAGACAGTAAGAGGCAGTACATGGGATTGCACGGCAGAAGCACGGAATGGCGTAAGGCAACGCGCATTAATCGACCTATTCTAGCTTTAATCAACGCACACGGTAGCCGCTTCGCGCAACTGTATGCATGCCAAGGAAAGCACAGATCCTAGAACAAAACATTATCAGATAGCCCGACAAATGGTGCATCATTCGTGCTGCGTGAAAACGCAGCCCAGGATATATTTTTCGGCCCCTGCATAAAAGAGTAGTCACACAGTGAAGTAACCAAGTAACGTAATTACGCAACTCGTATAAGCTTACCGGAGTTTGGCGTCCACTGTGCGCTCGTCGGCTTTCCGGTCGACTACGTACACACCCGGCGACGGTCCCGTCAAAAGGTGCTCGCTTGTCCTCCTCTAAAGCCGCAGTCACATTTGGTCACAACACTGGGACGTGAACTGTTTCAGATGGTTTTCGCTCACTCTTTCAGGAAGTTTTACTCACTGTCGAATCACGCGCGCTCATAATCGGAAAAAACGTGGTAACACGGCACATGGCACTGCTGTGAGCGCGAACAAAGCTGCACGTCCGTCGAAGCTCGTCCGCTGCCGACTCGGTGCTGTTCAACATTCCGACACGCGATGTTTGTCCGCTCGATGCCCGCCCATGATGAGAAGAAAACAATTCGCGCGCACAATATTGATAAACAAAGAGTGCAAACGAGAGCGCAAAACATGTGCTCCGCACGCGACGCAGGCCCCGGTAGAAAGAGGACTGTTCAGCAAATTCCACTGCTACAGCTGCATAGGTGGCAGCACTGTCGTGTTATAATACAAAATATATTTTAAAAAAGAAAGGTATATTTATCGCTTCAGAAACCACTATTATCACAAATGCCGTTGCTTATTTTAGTTTCTCAATGATAATGTTGCGTCTTTTGGCAAATCAAGCGAGTTATTGAACTACGCCGTTTCAAAACTGCACCGCATGCGTTTCAGATCTCTGAGTCTTCAAAGATCTCAAAGAGATCTTTGAGGACTCAGAGATCTCAAAGGCTGCGCTTTTGCGTATTACTGCCTAGAGTTACTGTATATGTTCCCCTCGGGGAACGGAGTTGCGTCTCTGACAGAGCTAAAGCCCCTCTACTTCTGGAGGTAGAGGGGCTTTAGACAGAAAGCGCCGTTCGCGCTCCCATTCGCCAACAGCGCTCACGCGCTCAAAATGCATTCTTTTGGGGAAAGCCAACTTCACGGTTGCGCTTGCGCTGACGCTCGCCGCGTCACCACGGCTGCTAATTACCACCGCGCCACTACTGCCTCAGCCGAGTCCGACGTTCAGGCAGAGCTAGGCAGGCTCAAAAGCAGAAAATTTTCGTGATTGGGCACTTCGTTTTAATACGCGGCCTGTTTCATAGTGAGAGAAGAACAAGGCAGTGCCAAATCTGCGATTCGCTGAACTGGATATCGGTGTTGGCAATCGCCAGCTCTTTCACCTGCTCTTTCACACACACACGCCACAAATATAAATAAAAGAGGAAGTGACACTTGAAGCAAAATGTTCAGCCGTGGTCAGCCGTCGAAACCAGCACTACAGGTTATGTCGGCAGCTCTGTGCGACGAATTATTTCTTTCAGCTTAACAGTGCGTTTTAGAATACACGCCCCTACACACGCCACACACAAAATCTGATTACATGGGTTAATTGTAACTCTCATTAACAACATTTTTGCGGTATAGTAGGCATAAACGTTCATGATATGCAGGGCTCACGCCTCCTTAGTAACAGCTGGCAAGCCGGTGACCAAAATTAGACCGGAAAGGAAAAAAAAAATGTGCACGTGTGAATACGCGCAGAGCGCTACGCAGCATAAAATTTTGAAGCTGCATCCTGTTTCTATACTACGCCAGATATACTAGATGCGTAAAATTCTCTCGGCAGATAATTTTTTTGCATTGTTTTATCTGCGCTCGTCGTTTTTCAAAGTGCCTATTTTACCTTTCATACAGCTGCGTCAATAACGATCTGAAACGAGCGTTTTGTTCATTTTATTTTGTCCTGAATGGTATTATCATTTGATATTAAGAAAATGCTTATACCGATAGTAGGGGCCATCGAACTGTTTATAACACCACTTGTGTATAAGTTGATTGTTCGTTCGAGTCCCCTTTCTGTTTCTTTTTTGGAATCGGAAATCTTTCCGGCAGCGACATGGAATAAGCGAGCGAGAAAGCGCACGTCGCCGCAGGGCCGTGCCGTCTCCTACATTCGAGAGGAACGGCTTTCTTTCTTAACGCGAATGAATGTGCAAGATGGCAGACCTATGCGCAACTCTGCTCCCGTAGGGAGCACATACAGTAACTCTATTACTGCCATGATGCGGGAAACAGACTTTCATTTGTGACAGATGCACGCACTCCTCCGCCCTTTTATAAAATTAGGATAGGAGGCACGGGCAAAATAATTGTGATTTCGTTCAGGAAAGGACTACGGAGTAGGGAGAGCTGAGATTCGTGAATAGAAACAAAGAGAGACGCATATGACCACGGCAAGAACGGCTGAGCGTCCTTCGTGCTGGGGGAAAGGAAATGAAAGAGTGGAAAGGGGAAGATCGCCGTATTGGGGGGCTTTTGAATACCTGCAGTTGTTTAACGGAAACAGAACGTTTAGTAGGGAACATTGAAGGAGAAAGTAGAACCATCATAAAAAAAGGTGGGAAGGAAAGGGGGCACACTTGTTCATCAAGAAGGCACTAATAAATCGGCAAAAGATACGTGAAAAAATCGTTAACTTCATAAGACCATTACAAACGTCGCATTATCATATATAAATAATAAGCAATGACTATAAATAAAAACACATGATCATGATAATTATCAAATTATTTCTGATAACAAGCGTGGTAAAGCTTAGAAATAGGCCAAAATAACCCCAAGTGTCCAAGAATGAAGAATTTGTGATCGTAATTGACACAAGAAAGGTTATAATGGTAATAATAATGGTGACAAAACATAGTATGCTCAATAATCACCATAATTCAGCAGAAATGACAGTGACTCGGCAAAAAAAGTTAAAACTCACAAGCTGGTGGAATGGGATCGGAAGTGAAGGAAGCGCTAAAGGATGATCGTGGAAGTAGGTCATGATGAGCATGGCTCAGCAAAAAAGACAGTGACTCAGCAAAAGGCATGCAAACTAAAAAATTGATGCAATTAGTTCGGACCCATCCCATGGAATGGGCTCCGGTTTCAGAACCCGGGACCCAGGGTTTGGACCCTTAGGTCGCTGCATTTGTGATGACGTGTTTTGACATTAGGTACTGCAATGAAACAGTACTCGCCCAGAAAACCTCATGTGCTTTGACATTACGCTCCCTTATTGCTACTGGCACCAGACATCCTCATGTGCATTGACGCTAGAGTGTCTGAGTACTGCTGGCACCAGAAATTCTCATGTGCACTGACATTAGGGTGTCTGAGTACTTCTGGCACCAGAAACCCCCATGTGCATTGACATTAGGGTTTTTGATGTGAACGTAATGCCAGATGACATTAGCCATTGCAAGTCTAATGACTGTCTAATGTCACATTAAAAGTTCATTAGGTATACATTAGACTCTCAATATTCATTTTCATAAGGGAACATTGTCATGGATAGGTGAGTCAACACTGTTACAGTAAAAACGTAAGGATGAAAGCGAAGATTCAGCTCAAATAACTGACCCATGTACATTTCCGCGAACATAACGCAGCTATACGAATACAAGAGAGCGACGGCGAGCGGGTGACGGGTTTCTGGGGTCTTACGTCCCAAAAGCGCGATATGATTATGAGAGGCCGTAGGGCTCCGAAAATTTCCACCACCTGACGGTTTTTTAACTTTCACCGACATCTTCCAATGCAAGGACCTCAACATTTCGCCGCCATCGAAATGCAGTAACAGCGGTCCGGATTCGTTCCCGCGGCCTTCATACAGCAGCCGCGTGCCATAGGGACTAGACCATCATGGCGGCACCGAAGGCATTTAAGTCATGTTCACGTAGGACACAAATAAGGCCAACGGGAACGAAATTAACGAACCGAATTTTTTGAGTGTGCCACAGCGGAAGCAGACTAAAAGTTTAACATTGCTTCATTGAAGTTGTGTACAGCTAGCCATAAAATTCGTGTACTTGCTCAGAAATCATCATGCTCACCTGATCGTCTCATTCGCCCTATATGACCCATATTCTCATAGTAGTTTACACATGTACGACTGATCGTTACAAACCAAAATGATACACTCGCACATACGTCAAGATTAAGGACGCTGCAATCATGTATAGCTCATACCCATAGTGTTATATAACTGTGGTATGCGAGGATGCGCCACTTGTGCTCGACATTTATACAGCCTATGTAATGCAACGATCAACTAAAATAGACATGGAACGCACATAAAAAATCCCCAGACCTGCGCGGAATCACAGGACAGTGACAGCGTAAGCTGGAGGAGTGACCTTCTTAGAGGCCATTGTAAACGCTTTGCATCTGGTCAAGTGGTCGAGCCATGAGGTATATCGAAGAGCCACGTCAGGTTGCTGTCGGGACTGCGCACGTCGACCGCCGCGTGACGCATGGCACAATACGACAAGACTGTTTGACAAGGCAGCCCTTCGTAATAATGATGACGGAAACGTTGAAGATTGTTTCATAATGATGACGCCTCCGTAATACGTGCAGAGCTACAAAGCGAATTCTTTCAAGTTATTCCTCGAACTCATTATGCAATCCACTTTCCGCGACGTGTTGTGGCCTATGGTTATTCTTCCACGAAAGATTCCGCAACGGAAGTCGATTTTGAAAAAAATGAACTTACATTCACAATGAGAAAGACCTCCCCAGCAGACTCGAGCCCACATTCACCGGGTATTCGAGAAGAGGTGCTGGATGCTCTACCAAGACGCCACCGCAACATTGGTCACAGGGGCAACAGTTGGGCTTTACATGTTTACAATAGCGTTTTACGAGTTGCATTTAACGCAGTACGGTTAAAGAAAAGGTGTTAAGTGTAGCGAACTAGAGTGCTTAACAAGCAAAATTACTCTTAAATTAACATTGCGTCCCTTAAACTGCACGCTTGGATCACTTAGGTTCGCTGCCGTGGTACCGCCATCTATGAACGATGGATAGAAGGAACCAAAGTGTTGCGCGAATTTTTACCGGTAGTCAGCGCTTCTGTAGTCTTCGCGCCTCGACCGCAGCGGACATTAGGGACGTGGCGGCGTCAAGGATATCAAGGCTTCGCGAAGGTGCGTCCGTTGGGCATAGTGAGAACGCGGCCGCTGCAAAATCTCTCGTGCATGACCAGCTCTGTTGAGTTAAGACGCGCACTGCTCCAGGAACGCAAGGACGGCCGTCGATAAGCAAATGATTGGCATTTCGTTGCAGAGGGCGGCGTTCTCACAAAACGATCCGCTGGCAACCCGTTCGGTTTCGCTTACCACGGCCCTTGCCCCGTCACGGTGGTCTAGTGTCTAAGGTACTCGGCTGCTGATCCGAGGGTCGCGGCATCGAATCCCGGCCGCGGCGGCTGCATTTCTATGGAGGCGAAATGTTGAGGCCCGTGTGTAGGAGTGCGATGTCAGGTGATCGAAATTTCCGGAGCCCTCCACTACGGCGTCTCTCATAATCAGAACGGGTTTTGGGACGTAAAATCCCACAAAACAACAACAATCGACTCCGCCCTCCGCACTCGAGTCCGGCTGTGCGCTTGCGAAGTGTCAGCAGACGCTCGTCGTTTACGGAAGGTTTGCGCAGAGTTCTGGCGCGTGCAATTCAGTGTTTCCGGAGCTATGCGAGTAGCTCGAGGACTTTCCCTCGTGTGCAACTGTGGAGGATCCCTGTGCCGTGTCGAGGTGCCGCTCATGTCTACATGTAACGCGTTCACATGTTCACAGCGCAAAAACAATCTCCCGCTCCTCGATTCGCCAGACTGCCGCTTATGCATTTCACAACTTCGTGAAGACAATTTTGACTTTCGTGTTATACGGATTCCTATGGCAGAGGGATCAACCACACTTTTTTAATGCGACTCCTCGGCAGGCTTCATACCTGTTTGTCTTTTAGCGATTGTTTTCCAAACATAGGGTTAGCTCAGTCATCATTTAAAAAAAAACCAGGGGTAGCTCAGGGACTGCCACGCCGAAGGACGTTGGTGCGAATCATCCTCAGCCCTGGTTATTTTTTTTTCCTTAAATTAACGTGATAGCACACCGGTGGCGGCGGCGTGGCACAACTACGGCGCCAACAAACGCGCTTGTTGGGATCTCATAACAGGTTACGCTGTAAAATAAGGAAGGCGCACCGTTTGATAACACGCAAGCACAGAGGCAGAGACGCAACGAAGAAGCAGTAGGGGCGCATCGAATCAAGGACCCCGAGCTTCCAAGCTTGGACCTTTCCACTAGGCTAAAACGGCTTCTCCCACACGGTATGTATACACAACGCCTCCTAGAAATCAGGTCGGCCGCGGTGGTGTAGTGGTTAAGGTAGTCGGGTGCCACCTAAACAACGCGGGTTCGATCCCGGCCGCGGCGGTCGCATTTTCGATGGAGGCGAAAATGCCAGAGGCCCGTGTACTGTGCATTGTCAGTGCACGTGAAAGAACCCCAGGTGGTCTAAATTTCCGGATCCCTCCACTACGGCCTTTCTCTGCTCTCTATCTCTTTCACTCCCTTTCCCCCATCCCCCACGGATGCTTAGCCGTGCTCCCTAGATGGGCTGCAGAAATAGCGTCCTTTCCTAACCGAACCGTAATCAATCAATCAATCCTCGAAATCAGTGCCTGGAATGTCGCTCGTCTTCCCATAGGGAGCTCCCTGCCGCGCGTTTCGACCAAGCGCCGTGCGAGAGCGCTCGCCTCCGGACCGCCTGGTCACCTGATATCACAGGCGTAGCCAATGGCGTAGCTGGGAGCAGCCGGCCTGCGCGCGGTCCGGACCGCCGTCGGGAGCGTGCGGCGGTAGTTTGATAGGAGACGACGCCGCCTTGAAACGCGTTGATACCTACCTCCTTCTCTGCAGCAAAATGTTCTACTAAAACAAAGCGACCAGCGACAAAATGCCCCGTGAGGTTACTCGTATGATGTAGTTATTCAGGCACATAAGCACAGCAGCGTAGTTTTTTTTTTTGCAAACGTAACAACACGCCTATGGGCAGTCGTGGAAAATACGTCATCCCTTGGCGAACGAAAGGCATTCGAACCCATACCTCTTCCTTTTTCATCCCCCTTCCCCCTACCCACAGGAGAGGCTTGGGAGGAGTTCCTGCTCGGCTCCTCTACTCGGGACGCTCAGCGCTCCTTGGTGGCGCGCGCCCGAGCCGCGATCATCTCCAGTGGACTTCTGCCCCGCCATGCACTCTTAGCTGAAGGGGGAGTAATGCGAGGGTAGGACAACTTCATTACTCTACCTAGAGTTATTCAACTCTAGGTGGGAGGGATGGGGAGTCAGCCGCGGGGCTTACTCTTCCGTTCAAGGAAGAGTAACATGGTCTGCAAGCTCCCATGCTGCTTATGTAGAGTTAGAAACTCGCGGAACTCCAGCGTCAGTAGCGTGAACAGCGCCCAGTACTCCATCGTTCGCAAATATCGCCGCACAACGATATGCGATTGCAGCGTTGCCGGCCTGGACGTGGCAAGCCTCAACGTACCTTGATATCCTGAATATACACTCCAACAAGAAAAAGTACACGCGACTCTCTGCGAGCGCACCGCGTAAAGATTGTGCGTCGGCGCACGCAGTCGGTTCGCGTCCCCGGACGGCCTGCCTGACGCGCACCGATCGGCACCGACAAGAGAAAGCAAGCGAAGAATTCCACCACCGCACTTCTCGTACGCTGTTAAAGACGAGTGCGCGCGCAAGGAGACAAAACAAAAAGCAAAAGCAAACGCAGGCAGGTGGAGAGATATCAACAGAACAGCGAACAGCGCCGGGCGCCGGTGCGAGGGTTGCGAGGGTTCCGTCGGGCGCCAGCCAGTTGCGCCTGCGCCGCTGTGGGTGCCCGAAGCAAGCTCAGCCGTATCGCGGATATCGAAATTATGGCCAGTTGGCTCTGTGAACGCTGCATGAGAATGGTGCTGTTGAGTTGACACACTGTGCGTGTTTTGTGCGGGCAGTCTCACTGTGTTCTCGTCGCTGAACGCGAAGGTTGTGATGTGACGGCAGGGCAACTTATGTCATGCTGCGACAGTGATGGTTTCGCCATGCCGCGACGCGCAACCGTGCAAGCTCGGCCCATTCCGGCGCACCCATGGTAAGTCATGCATTTGTTTTGTTTGTAGGGTAAAATCAGAGGGTAGGGCAGCGCGTTTCCGGCTCACGTTCCAGGCATTCTGGACAGCATCTTAAACAGCCTGCCTTGACAGCGTCAAAGACAGCGTCGCGTCCTTGTCGTCCGAGTAGTGTAACGCGCCTCGATACCGTTTAGGCGACGAGATGCCATCTCGCGTCGACAAAAGAAAGATGAAGAAGACGCTCACAGTTTTCTTTCATTTTGCTTATTTCGTGTCCGGTCTGCGAAAAATTCCATGTAGATCATTGTGATTGATTGACTTGTGGGGTTTAACGTCCCAAAACCAGCTCTTATTATGAGAGATGCCGTAGAGGAGGTCTCCGGAAAGTTCGACCACCTGGGGTTCTTTAAGTGCACTGACACCGCGCAGCACACCGGCCTCAACATTTCGCCTCCATCGAAATACAGCCGCCGAAGCCGGGATACGATCCCGCGACCCTCGAATCAGCAGCCGAGTGCCGTAACCACTAGACCACCGTGGCGGGGCATGTCGATCATATTAAGCGCTTCAGAAAGCACCTACTTGCGGGTAGACGACCAGTCCGGCGAGCTCTGTTGATATTCAAGCAACCATATCAACCGCCATATTGTTGTGACAGCAGTGTAGCCTGCATCGTTTTTGTCTTCGTATATCGTCTTCGCGAAGGTGTCTATTTTACCGTCTACGTGAGAAACGGAATGGGACTTAAAGAGCAGCTCCGGCGTTTTTTCCATCATGTCCTGATATCAATGTTTTTCAATGGTACTGATAATCCTGTAACTGCCATGGCGGTTCAGTTTGCTCAGAAACGCACCAATAATTTTAAATAAGCAACTGAAAGTCCTCTTCAAACCGAAACCGAAATGGGTAGATGCTTCAGAGAGCGTGCGCGGTGACGTCGCAACCTTCCCTTCACCAGGAATATGGAATTGGCGCCATATAAATGGCAGTGGTGAGGTCATCCGACGACATATGGAGTTACGCCAGCTTTTCGATCATGACAGTGACGATATCAGCGCTGAAGTACCGCCGCTTTGCTTTTGAAGGCCCGATGGCTCGGGTAGGCAGCGTGTAAGTGATGACGTCAAAAACACAGGGTGGCTCGCGTCTGAATCCGCTAAAAATTTTTAAAATTCATTTACAGGAAAACTAAATGAGCTGCATCCGCCTGACTTGGCATATATTATTACGGTACCGAGGACAACATATATTGAAAATTTTATTCAGATCTGTGAATAGTGAAATATCGCCGGAGTTGCACTTTAAAGGGTCGCTGAAACGTTTTTTTTTTACATTGTGTGTCTGATTAGGCAACACAATTGTGAAATCATTCACACCATAAATAAAGCTGAGCACCTTACGCTAATGCAGCTATAGGCTTATTTCTGTCGCCTTCATCCTCACCACTGCTGTTCCTCCTCAACTCAATGAGCGGCGGAGTGCGCGCTAGCTACGACTGCGCCTCCCACCTCAGCCGCTGTGCCGAGCCCTCCGTAGCAATCATAGAGTTTCCTACTAAAATACTAGAGGCAAAACTTGCGCTAGTGTCTATGGGAGTTTCAAAAAAGGCGGTTGAGCCAGCATGGGAATGATGGGTATGACATGGATTTGCCTAGTCTTCGTTCTTCTGGCTTCATATGGCTTCGCGACTTCAAAAATTTGGTCGTTTACGACAAAATATTCCAAGAAAACGGAAGATTTAGGTATAACTTTGTGCGTGCGCAGGTACTAGTTGCTTTTCCGCGATTAGAAAAGTTCGGAATGCTCAGAAATTTAGCAATACTGTGCGACATGGCAATGTTGCCTGCTCTGCTTTTACCCAGATTTAGCAGCGTCAATACAGGTTTAAGTTCCAGATCTAGTTGTGTTCGAACTTAAAATAAAAATTTTTGCTCTTGTAAGTGACGTGCTGACATTTTCAAGTATGTAAAAGGTAGATGTGTCTTCTAAATATAACAAACAGGCTTTCGCTCCCTTCTTTTAGTCCAAGGCAAATGATGTACTGTATTTTTACAAACTATATGCATGGGTCAAGCCCCTGCGCGAGGCCGTAGCAAGAGCGCAGTATCGCCCATCGCTTGTTGGTTGGTTTTGTGAAAAAACGTGATGTTAAATAAACAACCGTGCCGTTAAACTCCATCGGAAACAGCGCCTGAGATTCGATCTGAGCTGACTTTTTGAGCGTCACCCGCAGGCGCGTCTGCCTATCGTCCACTAGGCGTCTACTATGCGTGATAACTGTGCGCCTGCTTGGTGTGTTCGGTCGACGTTGAATTAATCAGAAAGCGGAATCGAAATGCCGTAGTACAAGATATAGGAACAGTCTTCTGACAAGGGATGTATGTCAGCCGTGAAAGCGTCCCTACAGTTACAGATTCTATCTGATACATCTGATACAAAAGAAAAGAAAAAAAACAGCAAAACCTCATCGATAAGGTTCGTGAGACGCAGCGCGAATATTTCTGTAGTTGGGTAAAATACCGCTTCAAATAATAGGCGTAGCCATCCATCAACAAACACAACAACGAAACAGACTGCATATCACCTCATCATTGCAAACGACTCTGGCACATGCGACAGCCTGATGATCTCTAGCAGTGAAGCCAGTAAAGCGTACACTACAGCCGCTGCCTTCGTTGCGGAATGAAAAAGTATAGTAACGTCACTCGCGTCAGGGAAGTTAAAAAACAGCAATAAACAAATCCACCAAAACGTTTGAAGCCGCAGGTACGAACACTAGACAAATCCATGTCATACCCATCATTCCCATGGCAGTTTCATGATCGCAGCGCCAGTTTTCCCCGTAGTATTTTTTAAGTGCGAATGCACTTCTTAAGCGACCCCGAAAACTCCGCTGGCATCCGCGCTCCTCCTCCTCTCAGCTAGCAACGGCGCGAGGAGCGGAGAGGAGCGTCTCAGAGCAACGGCGCAGCGACGTCACGCCCCACGTGACTGCGCGCGCTCCGCCCTCCGCTCCGTGGCTGCGCGCGCCCCGCGCCGGCTCCGCACCGCTCTCCGCGCCGTGACGTCACGGCGCCATGAAGCTGGTGTGCCTCTCCCCCGTTAGGTTTGCACTCACCTACTTCATATATAATGTGTGTGGTGTGTGTGTGTGTGTGTGGTACAAATGCATCATGACAACAACACTTTAAATGATTAATTACACTTAACTCATCATCAGTAAAAGTGCTTTGCACTTAAAAACGGCCAGACCTCCGTGGTCGGCTGGCGCGTGCTCTCTCGCTGCCGTCTCCTTCGCTCGGATCTGCAGTTTAGTCGCGCGCGCCCCCTCATAGCATCACCCCGTGCTTTTAGTAGGAAACTCTATGGTAGCAATATAGCGCCACGATATCTCTACTGAGGTCGCCGGCCTCGGCAGTGCTAGCCTCTGCAATAGAGCGCCGGCGACTCGTGTGCACGCTGCCAGATGCCGCGACGATACCGTTGGCTGGCCCTTCGGTGTTCGTGACATCCCGTGGCTTGTGCTTCGTGGCACCCATCGCATGGGTCGTGGGGAGGGGCGGTTGAAAGCGCTTTGTGCAAAGTCGCGTCGATATTTTGCGATGTGCGTACTTAAAACTTTGTAGTAAATTACATTCTTAACGCAGAGTACTGATATTGTTATGCTAATGATCAGAAGGACCCGAGCGATCTTTATTTTTTTATTTGAAAGTACCTTATATGGCCACATGGGCATTGAGTAAGCGGGGCTTGACACAAATTCTATAAACCAAAGGTATAGACAAACTAAGATTATCTAAGCAAAAAAAGAGGAGTAAATGCACAGCATGTTAAACACATAAGTAATACAAAAAACCCTATAAAAGGTGAATTATACAGGAATGATGCTCAGAAGCTAGCATCAAAAAGTGAAATACAAGTTACATATTATAAAATCGTGCATAATGAATTACACATAAGTACACAGTTTTTAATTACACAGTTTTTTATGTTATTGTTCGCATGTGCTGCTCTTCTCGTCTCTTTCTGAGGACGGGGGAGAGTGTGCAAAGGCGTACATAAACGAACGCTGGAGAAGGCACTTGCCGCCCTGACGAAGAAAAGTCCGCTTGTCGAAACATTGGCTCCCGCGACATTCCCTGTTCTAAATCGTATTTTGCGATTTGTTCATCGATTCAAGCATCCATCTTCCCCTAAGCTTCTCTTCTAGTTTGGACAGAAAGTACAAGTGATACAAACATCGGTGAACATCGGTGAACATCGGTGGAATGCATTTGTACAAAATCGCCAAAACCGTTTCAGCGTCATTTTAAGATACCGCTGCTATGTATCTGTCTATTTAGCCGTCTACAGGGAGTTTTGTAACACACCACTAGTAAATAAACATTCTAGGGCGGCAGTTGTGATGATGGTGGTTGTGCAACATGAATTGTGCTTACAATGTGAGTAAAGTGCTATCATACTAATATCTATCTATCTATCTATCTATCTATCTATCTATCTATCTATCTATCTATCTATCTATCTATCTATCTATCTATCTATCTATCGATAGTTCCTCAATTTGGCCAAGAAGTGTTTTGCATTTAACACGTGCATTCGGTCTAACGCTATAACCACGCCTGTGGCAAACAAAACATGAACGCGGAAGCTACTGCTGGGAAGGTGCGCGTAAGGGCTGTGGAAGCGCTGTGGTGGATAGCCCTGAAACCCTTTACGGAAAGCAGCCGGCTGCATAACATTGCTCTCGATTTATTTTGCAAGTTAGTAAGGCTTTTTTAATTGATACAGCTGTAAAACTGGAGTACTTAGTCCGCGTACATCAAGGCACGATTATGGAATCAGCTTTCGAGACCACCTAGACCAACATTTTTCATCGAAACAACACACTCCCAGTTTCATCCGAGGATGAGTAGGAGCACGCGCTTGAAAAAAAAGCCTTGATCCTACTCGTAACAGTTGGCTGAACGCCAAATAATTACCTTCGTCAAAGGCAATTTTATCGTTCCCTCTTTCGCATGACACCAATTCCCACAGTGCGTTGGATCTGCCGCATTTCCATGTCACGTAATTTAAAAAATGGCGATAGTAACACATGCTAAGCTGGTTGTTACCTTCGTAAAGTGCATGTTTTAAAAGGTTGGCCATTGTTAGTTGAAATACACCGCAGTTGTTGGCGTATGTAGAACATCATATTGTGGGGACTGATAACGGAACCACCTAGTCGTGTGAAATTTATGTTCGCAGGCGCGCATGCGCGTTGTCATGATTCTATATCGAGAATTAGATTCAGCAGAGAGTGCACCGAAACGCAGACGCACTGAACCCGCACATGCCGCAGCCTCTCCGCCCCTTTGCATGCCGTGCTAAGTGTTTGAAAACGCATAGCGTATAGTAACGAGTATGGACAGTAAAGAAGCATTTCGGCGAAGAAATTTATTGTCGGGCGGATGCATCGTAGAAGCGCAGGAAACGGACCCTACAGAAGCGCCTCAAGACAGCGACAGGTGAGCTTTGGTTGAAAGTTTTCGTCTAATAGTATCAACCCGAGACGGCGCTACTGTTGACAATGACTCTAGAGTTAAGGTTCTCGCTTCAGGGTCTCCTGAGAAAGTTTTGGCTCACAATTTCTCCAAAAGAGGTTTAAAGCGAATTGCGCGAACTGGCTCGTGTTCGTAGCGTTTATAATGTCCCCTTGTCTGTCGCAAAGGGCGTGACCGTGACGACATGTCAGACTATATAAATCAACGTGAATGAAAGCTACCATGCTTGATATGTTTCGAGAGCCTCAGGCTACTATTGTTATCGCTGTTCTGTCTGCGTATATTGGAATGAATTACGGATGGGAGCGCATCTGCTTGGCTTCCATTCTTTCACGGCACATAAAATTCAATTCAGTTTATTTTTTCGCCATCAAAACAAAACGTGATAGCCGAGGAGCCCGCGGTAAAAACTATCTCTCGATAGTTTGACAACGCCGTGGACACCTACAACAAACAAACACCTTGGCGGTATCTTAGGCGCATGAAAAAGAGGCATAAACATTTTAGACAGTGGAAAGGGGTTATACAATATAAGGTGAAAGAATACAAGGAAATGCAACAATAAGCAACAGCAACAACAACAACAAAAATGACAACATTTTACAACTCCATGAGTTACGTCGCGGATAGAAAAAATGAAAGACGGCAAAAGGCCCTTGCGTCCCCTGAAATTTAACACTGAAGGCGTCAGCCACGCACACAAGCTCGTGTTTTAACGCTCGTGGATGGTTTGTGTGCTGGCGACGTTGTTAGCAAAAATGGCTTCGTCACAGAGCAGCTCATGCGACGAGGCGTCCATTAATCAACACGACCATCCAATGCAGTTGTTAAGGTGTAGGTAATATGGCGCAGTAGCAGTGACTCTTGGGGTGAACACGTGATGTCGTGGCTGCGCTCCGCGAGGGGTCGTCGCCTAGCTTTTTCTACTGGGTAAAGTCTCGCAAGGTTTTTTCGTGGTGGCACAATAATCGCGAACTCAGATTATTATAGGGAGAGTGAAGTTCAATTGTAAAGTGGTTTGGAATGATGAGGTGTATTTAGATTGACCTGGTATTTCTGCATTTTATGTTCATTATTGTAAGAGAAATTGAATTTATTGTTTTACTGTTATTGCGAGAACATCCCCCTGGTGGGGTTAGAAGGCAAATTGTTACCATTTATCGCAGGCCCCACAGTCACCATCGAAGCGGATATGACACAGTAAAAAAAACGTGTAAGAACAAAGAAAGAATGCTTAGAAAGACTTCTGTTGATACTCTGGCAATCGAGCTCACCGCCGCCCGCTCCAGGACGAGAGGCAGCCCGCGCACTACCACTGCGCTAAGCCGCACATGCTCGAAGCCGTGCGAACGCGCCTTACATTCTTTCTTAACCCGCATCATTCGGTTTTGGACGCTCTCGTCCGGCTCAGTGCGTTCGCATCCAGGCACGTGTTGCCCGGAACGATGCCGCCATCCTAGAGATACGAAGGTAATCACTGCAGCTCTCCTGGATGGCGGCATCATTCGAGGCTCGGTCTATAGTCCGCCTCGATGCACGTGTGCGGAGCCGCACGGGCATCGGAAACAAGTGTGATAAGAAAGAACATAGCCGCGTTCGCACAGCTGCGAGCATGTGTGCGCCGGCAGCACCGAGGTAGAGCACCGGTCATTTTTCGTCGTAGGTAGCGTTTCTCTGCCGAACACTCTTCGAACCACATGAACCACATGGCCACATGAACGCTGGTGAGTTACGCACCCGAGCATGGCATCAATTTGACGGGTCCATGTGGCGCAAATAAGTATGATTGGTACCTTTTTCGCGCGGCATTTACTATCGGCTGTCTCCACTCGTTACGTAAACAACTTTAGTAACCACAAGGCGTTGTTCCTTGATGTTACGGAGGCGATGCGTAAACGAGGGTTCATCCACACCAAACGCTTTCGTGGCAAGGAAACACCGACAGCCACGGGAAATTCACCTTAATGTAACAATAAGCTTTCATCTCCTTATGCGAAGAGACATTTCACTTTCATGTTATACCGTTTTCTTTGACGGGGGGATCAGCCATATTGTTTCGGTACGGTCGGTACGGCCGTATAGAAGTACCGGTTGAGGTCATAAGGAAGAGCATTGCAGGAGCATATTCAGACACTTTCCTTTTGCGGCAGCAGCCCCAAAATGCCTCCAATCTCCTTCGGCCTACTCACATGATTCGTATGTTCTCCATCGGTGGCACTGCTCTGTTGCGGCGCTTTTCAAAGCGATATTCACACCATGCTGACGCAGGTAGTGTACTCTTCTAACACATTTGTAATTAGAGCTGCATCTTAGTCATCATTCCGGTGTGGTGTAGTGTCCCTCCGTTTGTCATCCGCACTTATATGGTCGAAGAGGTGCTAGTAGCAACTCTTTTAAAACTCTGCCTCGGTAGTCCTTGGCAGGCCCGAGCATTACGATGGCCCCTCACGACGAGTTACCCTTTCTACGGTCGGCTATTGTTTTCAGCTCTTCCCACGTCTGTTGTGTAGGACAAGGTAAAAGAAACCAATTATAGCCTAGCAAAACGAGACTAGTGTATTATGTTGTTGACAGAATATTCAATATTTTTGGCATAAGAAGGTTTGCACAAATAGCTCATTACAGCTAGCGTTCCATCTGCTCAAAATATGCTCGTTTTCTTGTAGAACTCCTGGAGTGAGCACTGATGCACCATGGAATATGACACCCTGTGCAAACTTTGGAGCATCCACTTCTTCGGGTACGTATGTGTGAGAGTTTTACGACGACTGTAATTTAACTAGGTGCGTTGCAAATTTGTGTGCTTTTGTAAAGCGGCGTCGTGGAGGCTACACTAGCGCTCAAAGACAGAAACAACGAAGACATTTGTGGTAATGAAAGCAAGCCTAAATAGTCTCTAGAATAGAAATTGTGCGCATCGAAGTAAGTTTAGAGGACCGGCAATTGAAATCACCGCAACTGAAACGAGGCGTTGCCTAATGTTCAAGCCAGGATGCTGCCCTTTAGTGTCTTCAAACCTATCTTCGTAGCCTGCTGCTCACCGTACGACCGTAACACGTGCTTAAAATAGCCCAGTGGCGATTTTAACTCGAAAGCGTTTCTTGGCTAGGTTAGCAATAGCGCGCGCCCAGCTCCCATCCGCAAAAGCCGTGCTCGGAAAGCACGTGACCTCTCCTACCGGAAGTGAAGCAGGCGCCAACCCTCACTGCAGAGGCAGTCGGCGCGCGCTCGGCTACACAGCTGTAGGAGTACAGTGCCTAGAAATATATAGCCAGAGTTCTTCAATCATGTTCACGTTCATCGTAGTTTAGCGCAAAGGTAACACAAACAATACAGAAGGACCGCAAACAACAAAGGCGCTGCTAACAACTGATTTATTGAAGGCAGAAAAGACAGCTTTTACACATCCAGAGATCTGCGCAGGCGTACCACAACAAGGAAATTTGAATACCGACAAACAGAAGGTTATCACATCAGGCGCGATAGGAATTTGATTTCAGCATTGTATAATAGAAGAGATGTATCACTAACGTATTTTTCACCTGCTTTTCTGATAAAGTAAGCCTCCAAGGTTTCGCGGGCTGTTTTATGCTTACTTGTGCCTAGTACTCTCACGCCGCGGAAACGTGGTTCACAACCAGTGCAGGCAATGCAATGAACAAGATTCGTCCTCTCCTTGTTGGCTAGGTCATTTGCATGCTCCCGGAGTCGGTCGGTAGCGCAACGCCCCGTCTGGCCGATGTACACTTTGCCGCAGGACAGGGGAATCTCGTAGACGACGCTTTTTGGTGCACTGTATGCGCCAAAAACGCGGTCTACGATATTCCCCTGTTCTATTATACAATGCTGAAATTAAATGCCTATCGCGCCTGGTGTGATAACCTTCTGTTTGCCGATATTCAACTTTCCTTGTTGTGGTACGCCTGCGCAGATCTGTGGATGTATAAAAGTTGTCTTTTCCACCTTCAATAAATCAGTTGTTAGTAGCGCCTTTGTTGTTTGTGGCCCTTCTGTACTGTGTGTGTTACCTTTGCGCTAAACTAAGATCAACGTGAAGTCTGAACACCAACTAGCCCAACTTTTAACTATTTTAAAGTATATTTCTTCAATCATACCAGTGGCCAAACTGCGTTCCGAAATCCGGACAAGCCAACGGCCAAATCGGCGGAGGTTAGCAGACTGTCGCCCCTACTGGGAGCCGTAACTGGAAACGCTACTTTCACTGGATCCCGGAGGTGATGTTTACCGCATTGAAGTGGCGGCCACGAATGTTGGAGCACCGTAACAGTCGCTAATTGCTCTCTTATCACGCGGCTAAAGGCGAAAAAAAAAGGAGCGAGGGAGAGAGAGAGACGTGTTACATTGCAATGCGCCTGCGCTTGATGGTCGACTTGCACCATACGCTTTTTCGCTTGCAGGCGACACGCTCTGCACCAAAAGCCTTCTGTTGCTGTGTTCACGCATCGATTCTGTAGTCATGTGAACTGAATTCCACTAGCGCGCACTTCCTGCTGGATTCCCAATAACACATCGACATTAAACGATAAAAAAAATCGAATAATTATTCGAACTTATTATTATTCAAATAATCGAATAATTATTCGAATCGAATACTTATTCGAATAACTATTCCAATGGCTTTCTTGTTCTTTTACCAGCGGCCTCGGCAGCAGAACAGACGATTTCCTGCTTCTTTCGTGAGAGCAGTTAGCACGGACAAAATGTTTCGGTGAACCCTCAATGTTCGCGCATAAGCAGAAGCGACGGCACAAGGTCAGTGAATTTCCTTGCTCTGCAGAAGACGCCAGAACCACGGAGAAATTGACGGATGTTCAGTGTGCGCAACATCGTTTGCATAAGGCCCGCTGCATTGACGCGCCGGAGCGTTCTGTACTCCATCACACAGAACACACTAATCTGCCATTTAGTAGTCGGTTTCTGTGTCGACAGATGGCGCGACAACCTTCTAACGTACCTCCGCAATTTTGGCACTTGGCGTGTCCGGATTTTGATACATGGGGCCTATGGGGAGTATGGTAACTTGTATGATTGAAGAACTCTGGCTATAGCTACCTGTAGCGGCTTGCAGCCGCGTCGCCGCGTTTCTTCTCTCGGTTGGCGAAAGCGCGCGCCCAGCTTCGCGGCGTCGCCGTAGCAACACTCGGCGCGCGAACCCGCCAGCTAGCCCGTCGTTCTTCGCCGGCATGCGTGCCGAGTTGAATGTCGAATTGAAGGCGCCCACTGAGGCAATCAGGATGTCGAGGGGTACGTACATCGATCTCGGATTCACCAACGACCCATACACTGTGCGAGATGTAGTGTATGTCTCAACCTGCAACTCTAACCACAAGGCCTTGGTAGTGTCTATACCCCCAGCCCAAGTAGGCCGTCACCGGAACGATAAGAGTGTGACGACCCAGTGACTGTTAAATCACACCGCCCACAACGCCGAGGCGGTCGTACTACTTCGATATGCTCGAGACCTGCCCGGCCCCTACCTGCATATACTGCCCGGACGTCGAAAGAGAAGGGGACATGTAAACTGTCTACACCACTTTGATGGCATCAAATCATCTAAACATAGAAAAACCGACCTGGCACATTGCCTCATTTTTTACAACCAACTGAGCAACACCAGTTTGCAGCACCCCTCCGCAACGACAATCTAGCCAAAAGAGACGCTTTCGCGTTCTCATCTCGTAAGAATATGCTTTGGGATTATCGAACTTTTTATTCTTCGCATCGTTCATTAGATTTTTAAAATTTATCATGAGTTCTTGAGGAAACGGAGCCGCCCTACGTGCTGCAGCACTATGAATGCCATTTGAAAACAGTGATATCAGGATACGGTGGAAAAACCACCGGAGTTGCCGTATAGCGCCGAAATATGCTCAGGGTGAATACGTCTTGCGCACTAATTGACTGCAGTTTTTTGCACAATGCCGGCAATATAGGTTGCTTTAAATATTTCGTGGGCGTAAATTTGTAAATGTCGACTGAGCACAGCGGTTAAAATATTCAGGAACTCCCAGCGCTCGTGGTAGTAGGCTTTCTAGAAATCCACGCGTTTGCATTTTACGAAACCGTATTTGAAACACACTAACTGTTGCGTATCCATAAAGGAATCTTGGGGTCCCTTTGTAGACATAAAAATTTCATTACCTAGGCTATGTAATGTGTGGCTTAGATCGAATGCCAGCGGTCTGATGTTATCCTTCCTTCTTGCGTCCGTTTCGTTCTTGCACGGTACACCAAGCATGATCGCTGCCATAGCGTTATTTCTAAAGCTTGGTCTTCACGACGCCACAGGTAATAACGACCTTCACTAATTTCAGTGCCCCTCAAACGGTTCCTGGCCTCGGTTCCTGTCAAAAATAGGTTCCTGTCATGCAGGCACAGCAGTGTGATCGGTGACCCCTTTTCTTCCAATGTTCTTACATTGTGCAATGAAATCTGGACAAATGAACGAAAACATGAACCACGAGGCACGTGCGAGATCAGATAATCCAATATCCAGAAATTTTATTCTATGTGTTATGATACATGAGAAAAACGACGGTTAGGCCCCTGCAAGTCTTAGTGGAGCCGCAGACAGTGTTTCTGAGCCGTCAGGAAAGGGCGAGTTTCTCAACTGTCGCGTACTTCCACACCCTTCCACCAAATTCCGTTGGCAGTGCCTGGTCACTTTCGCTCGAATGTGCGCATCTGAATTTAAGCACGTGCAGTAGGAGTAGTAAAGGCGATGGAGAGAACCTCTTTGGGTAGAGGGAGTGAACTAAATCTGCAAAGAGTCGTCCAATCGATGCAGCAGATTACCTAAACATGCACGCGGGAGGTAAGGGTAGATCTGCCCACATGGGAAAAGTGGGTGTGTCAGGCGGCATACGGATTCGAACCCAGCACGTACCACAATATCAGTGTGTACTAGATGTGCTTTGATATCTGGTTAAATGGAATAAACTTACCAATTACGACAAATGTAGCTTTGTTGAGAGAAGAGCTCTTTGAATCGTTTCGATTGTCAAATAGTGCAGTTAAAACACCACTAATTCAACGCCATCGTAAGAAAACGTGTCAGCTTGCGAGGTATTCTTTCACAGTGCCCGACCAATGTACTGGTTTCTTGGCAACACAGGGGCGGCGATATCGGCGAGTACCGCTCCGTCGCACCCAATGCACAGCAGCACCGTTCACTACGCAGCGCACTATTCAAGTGACGCCGCCACGCAGGCAGCACCGGCCTCTTACGGAAACGACGGAAGGTGAGCGCAATGTATGAATATTTTATATGAAGGGCGATGGTGAATTAAAGCGAATTACCAGTGAAGGTGGCAAAGCGGACTCGTATTCAACATGGGAGTCGCGGGTATGCTAAGTGTACACGATAGGCCTTAGCGAACTATGGGGACAAGGCTGCCACCGTCTTCTCGCTAGATTAGAGTCCCACTTATTGCCGTGCATCTTCCCTAGTCAATTTTCGATTATGTATGCAAACAAGCAGCACTACGGCCTGCTCACTTTGATAGATGCTCGAACTCTCCACGGAACCAGAACCGTGTTATGATGAAGATTTATAGGGTTTAAGGTCCCAAAACCAGCTCTGAATATGAGAGATGCCGTAGTAGAAGTCCCCGGAAATTTACACCACCTGGGTTTCTTTAACGTGCAATGACGTCGCATAGCACACGGACCTCAGCATGTCGCCTACATGGAAATGCAGCCGCCGAGGCCGGGATTCTATCCCGAGAACTTTGGATCAGCAGCTGAGTGCCGTAACCCCTAGACCACCGTGGCGGGGCAAGGGAACCGTGTCACTGAGCGTCTTATTTCGTGGTAAATAAGCGAGCGCAGCAAATATGACATTGATGTTGCAGCGTGACGCATCTAGCGTTCTTGCGATGTCTGCATAAAGCACTCGAAGGAATCAAGGCGTACACTGCAGAGAACTTGTTCTGATCTGGTTAGGTGAAATGTTAAGTAGGATGGAAGAATCGTTTTAGTGTAACAATAGAGGAAACACAAGCATTGTTTGCGTGCCCCTGAGGCACATACTAGTTATTTCACTTTCAACTAACGACAGGCAGTTTTACTCACGCTAGAGTAGCTTCGCTGTTTTAAAATGAAGTCCTGCGCTACATACCAGCTTCGAGGTGGTAAATCCTGGGAAGCGTGCTGGAAAATGCACCTAGAACATCCGAGCTGAAAGTCAGAAAGGAAGTGACATCTTTTCCGCCATCTTTTACAATTCACTCCAGACAACATGGCTGTGTTTCAAAACGCCGAGTCGATTGTTCCACTTTCACATATGCATTACGTTTGTCATCCTACAGACTGCATACCCAACAGAAGACAGGCGATAAACAGGCACTGCCATCATTTTCAATGACTTCTGGAAGTATTTACGCTGCAGACATGTATTACACCGTCGCAGAGACGGCAGTGTGTTGAATCAGAGCCGAGTCAGAAAGGAAGTGGCATGTTTCCCACTGTCCCTGCCATTTCACTCCAGAGAACATAACAAGGCTGCGTTTTATACGCCCAGTCGATTCTTCCGATTCGGCTTACGCATCACCCTTCGTTACCGTATAGACAGGATACACAAAAGCAGATAGGAAATGAACAGGCGCTACCATCATGTTCAATGTATCCTGCAAACATTTACGCAGCAGACCTCAATTACAGCCATGCAGCGATGGCACTGTCGAATCAGAGATCAGTCAGAGATAAAGGGACTTCTTTCTCACCATCATTGACATTTATCGTAAAACAACATAACAAGACTACGTTTAAAATGCCGAGTCCATTGTTCATCTTCCACTTACCATCACCCTTCGTAACCCTGCAGATTGGATACCCAACAGCCGACAGGCGATAAACAACCGCTACCATCAACTTCAATGTTATCTTGTAACATTTATGCAGCAGACCTTAATTACAGCGATGCAGGCACGGCGCTGTTGAATCAGAGGTGAGTCAGAAAGGAAGCGACTTCTTTCTCACCATTGTTTACACTTCCCTCCGGACAACCTAACAAGGCTGCGTTTTAAATACCGAGCCAATTGTTCAACTTCCACATACGCATCACCCTTTGTCACCGCACAGCCTGAAGTCCCAGCAGCAGAGAGGATATGAACAGGGCCCACCATCATGTTCAATGTATTCTGGAAATATTTACGCAGCTTCGCTTAATTACAGCGATGCAGGGACGGCGCGGTTGAATCATGGGTGAGTCGGAAAGGAAGGGGCTTCTATCTCACCATCGTTTACATTTACCTCCAGACACCTAACAAGGCTGTGTTTGAACGCAGAGTCCATTGTTCAACTTCGGCTTACGCATCCCCCTTTATCACCCTGCAGACTGGATATTGAACAGCCGACAGGCGATGGACTAGCGCTACCATCATGTTCAACGTTTTCTGGAAACATTTTCGCAGTAGACCCAAATATCAGCGGGGCAGGGACCACGCTGTTGAATGAGAGGTGAGTCAGAAAGGCAGTGGCTTCTTCCTCACCATGCTTTAGACTTAACTCCAGGTAGCCCAACAAGGCTGCGTTTTAAATAACCAGTCCATTGTTCAACTGCGACTTACGCATCCCCCTTTGTCACCCTGCAGACTGGACATCCAACAACCTACAGGCGATGGACAAATGCTGCCATCATGTTCAATGTTTTCTGGAAACATTTTCGCAGCAGACCCCAGTAACAGCAGTGCAGGGACCACGCTGGTGAATCAGAGGTGAGTTCTCAATCCATGTATCTGTGTGCCCCTTGCCAACAAAAATAGAATTTATGTTCTCTTAGGGCAAACCAACCAGGCCATTTCTGTCATTTCGGAGGGTTCGTAACAATGTGTACTATTACAAGCTTTTTGATAGGTTTGCCATTATTTAGTGGGTTTCTTGCTTGCTGGTAGACTTTGTGGTTACGATGCGTAACCATACGTATCATACGTAATTCAGCCGCGCCAATACGGTTACGATACGTAATCCGTACGATATACGATGTAACTGAATTCTCAAGATATTTCTACAATGTGCGCTTCTTCAACGTGCGCAAAAAAATTGCAGCATATCCACGGAGTGAATGATGAGGAGCGGGCGAAGCTCGGGATGTTGATCGTAGATCGTGCCGAGTTCCGGATTAATTTAGTTAACGCGCACGTTACAAATCCTCATGGTTCAACTATGCCAAGTGAAACCTCCCACCGGCACTTCATTGCAAGTCAAGATCGAAATCTATATATATATATATATACATATATATATATCTATGATATATCTAGATATATCTAGCTATATATATATGGGTGGCCGGTGAATGGTTCTCCAACGCGAGAGGTCGGTATTTCTCAGTCAAGAAATTCGCAGCTGTTTGCACCGCTTTGTTGCGAACTGATAACCGGTATTACTTCTTGCTGTTCAGCTTCGGTTCTAGTTCAAGCAGGGTCTGAGAAGATCGGTTCGGGTTGGGGTCTAGCTTCGCCGAAAATTCCGGTTCAGTGTTCGGATCGACACCCTGAGACATACATACATACATACATACATACATACATACATACATACATACATACATACATACATACATACATACATATGGATGGATGGATGGATAATGTCCTAACAGCAATAACTTGACATCCTGAGATCACCTAAATTGACATCTGTGACACCAATCAGGAGAGTTGCGCTGTCATGGCGGCTGTCACGCATGTAATTCGCATAGAACTCACTTGAAGTTTCTTAAAGACATTCTTCAGGGGCTTGTCGCATTTAGCATTAGGAGAACGGTATGTTCGCAAATCATGTCACTGACACGCATACTTGTGCAACTATCTACGTTGAGAGCAATCACCTATTGAGCCGAAATAATTCTTTAGTGTGCTTGTTGTTCTTCTGTCGCAGTTTTCCTGGTGCCAGCGGGGAAACATCACGAGAACTGCGAGGATCCATGGACAGTAGTGCAGCTCTCGTGTGCGACATTTGCAAGTTCGCATTCAAAAGGGCTCATCATCTTGAACAACATACTAGGGACCACGTGGCCGGAAAACGCCACCAATGCAGCAGTTGTGGTTCGCTGTGGCATATGCCTTCTGCCCTAGAGCGGCATTTGCTTACACACAACAACGAAAGGCCATTTAAGTGCAGCGTGTGCCAAGCTAGCTTTAAACAGAAAGCGCACTTGACTTCGCACATGAAAAAGAAGGACCATTGAAATGTAGTGCCTCGGGTGTTACAACATGAGGAAGGCATATCTAGACCGTCACATCGAGGTGCGAGAAAATGAATGCGAACTCGGCACCGGTGTAGAGTAGCCTTTCGCTGGCAGCAAACAATGCCGCTCTTCTTGAGGCACAAGTTTTGTATTAAGTGACAACGATCGATCCAAGAAAGAAGCCTATGACAAGCATTACGTGCACTCATTTTACCCATTTTGACAAGAGCTGTGGAACAGCGGCAATAAAGATTGTGTTTTTCTGGTTATACATGGACGTAGTGTACATAACCTGTTCTGTAAGTTTTCCTAATAAATACGGTGTTTTCTCGGTTCCTCCTGCAACGAGCGTGATTTGCTTTTCTCGGCCGAGATAAAATGTTGACAAGATATTCATAGACACAAGGATTTGTGATTTGGTGGAATCTCGGAGTGTTAACTACGGAATAGCAATCAATGCAGTATATCGAAACTGCCCCATAGTCTGTGGCTGCTCTTTCGGCAGCCAGTTCCTGTCACATTGGGCGATATCATCCTGTCAAAGACATGTCGAAAAGCTCTCGCTCCGACCGAAATGTTGATTTGATAAACTGTCGTTGTCTAAGAGCCGCATCGTCAATTCTGTTATAACAGGTGGCAACCCAAGCTATTTTGCATATATATATATATATATATATATATATATATATATATATATATATATATATAGTTGCGGCAAGGAAATCACTGTTGGCCCCGGTAGAATAAGGAACAAAAGGGAGTAAGACGCACGTCGGTTTTTGCACAGGTTTTACTGACGTTTCGGCTGGTGGACCAGCCTTTCACCGGCTTTAGACTAAGGCTGGTGTACCAGCCGAAACGTCAGTAAAACCTGTGCAAAAAGCAACGTGCGTCGTACTCCCATTTGTTCCATATATATATATATATATTATATATATATATATATATATATATATTGTAAGGAGGCATTGGAACCCTATAGTGGGCCGTCCTCTCAGGCACCTTACAGTGGGGTTCTCTCTTCAGTGCTCTGTTGAAGAAGACGCCGCTCGTGCTCGAGGTCCGTGCCTGTTTGGACAAGACCGCAATAATTTTAACAAATATGCACTAGCCAGCACTGACTTCGGACACTTGGCTCATCCCTGGAAAAATAGATCTATCTATCTATCGCCAGGATCTATCTATCTATCTATCTATCTATCTATCTATCTATCTATCTATCTATCTATCTATTATCTATCTATCTATCTATCTATCTATCTATCAAGCCTACTATGCCTCGGCGCTCCCCTGGTCGTCTCGTTCACCTGGTATACCCCGATATTCTGGAGGTAGGGTATAATATATCACAAATATGAATAAACGATCTTTACTCACTAAAGCGATATACTCGTCATAATCAGCGACGCAGCATTTTCTTGTCGTGCATACCAGTTGTGCTTGGCCCACGGAAGTGGGTGTGCTGCGCACCTGTTTGGATCTACTAGAACCAAAGTCAACGAAGGATAAACTAAAGTAGACGTGCGTAATGTCGGGACTGCCGTGAAGAGACGTACGAAACGCCGCTAACGACGGGATCGAACCCGCAACATTGATCGGCGCCTCAAGTTTCGTGCACCTAACCGCAGTGCATTGCCTCCAGGATCGGCCAACATTTCTATGTTAGCGGTTGACACAAGACAACCAGCTCAGTGAGGTCGGGTTTAAGGCATGAAGCACTGTTGGTAGCCGGTTGCGATTGAAATGTGCACATAGCAAGCACGTTGGCCCTCATGCAACCTACCAAGCTTAGGGCGATATTGAACACAGGTCCTCGAGGTGCCAAGCAAGCACACTACCACTGAGCTACCGCTTTCCCACCCGTTTGGTATATATGAAAATAAACCATTGCGCCAGCAGTCGTGACGATAGTGCATGCGCAATATGAATTCCCTTTCTGATGTGTGATAAGCACTATCATAGCAATACAGATGTGTTGCTCCCATTCGGTATACTTTTGCATAAGTTTATCAATTCCGTAGGAATACTTCAACAACCCACGCTAACGATAGTGCATTTTCTTTGATAAAACAGATGTCCATGGTTTGGAGTAACGTGAGTTCCAATGTTACATCGTACCATGGGGCGCCATGAGGTGGCCATGCTCGTGTCCACTTTCTCGGTTCAAAATAACCATGTTTGGGTACACACGCTTGCACAGAAGCCTTGGTCCTACTCTTAACAGCTGTCTCAACGCCTAAGAATTACATTCGTCATAGGCTTATTCACTGCTTTGCATGACACTGATGACACGCGAAGTGCGTGTGATCTGCTGGACTTTAATTTCAGGTGAGTGAAATAAACGTTATTTCTGAGACAGTGTTCTGAGCGCGCAAGCTCAGGGCCACCCTTGGTAACAAAAAAAAAATGACGACACTAAAGCATATTAAGCTGGTTGCATCTCCGTAATGCGCATGTTTTGAAAGGGCGGCTGCTGCTAGTTAAAACACACGGTAGTTGTTGACGTATACAGAGCATATTATGGGGACTCATATATTATTATAGCTGCTCGATGCACTGCTGTCGTCACGAAGTGGTGTGTTTCTCGGACAAGGGCGCGGCTTTTTTTTCTTTATTACGGCCAGAGCTTTAACCGGCTCGTGAGAAGCCAAATGTGGTCATCTGCCTGTTACCTTTGTGCGTTGAACCACGGGCGGTGGTGCCAAAGGCTCCGACTCGCGTCCAATGTATTTACCAAAACTGGCACGGATGGACACGAATGCACGAGTAACATTACTGATGCGTGGTGCATCAATAACGTACTTAGCTTTCACGCCACGTTTACCTTTCACGCCACCGCCACCAGTCAACTATAATGACAACCACCATGCACACCGCACTGGTAAACAGACGAGGCTGCAACGTGGTATTCTTGTGCTTCCTCATACAGTGGTTACGTGTTAGTTTCTTGACGTTATACACGTGTTGTTTACCTATAGCTTCTCACAATGTTTCTTTCAAATGTCATGCATTGGGCTTGGCCGTATTGCCATCACAGACGAGTAAACGAGCGGTTCGTTGTATTAGTGCAGAGGGTTCACGAAAGTCTTCTGAATTATTTTCAGCCGATGTGCTTTGTGCTGCGTTTTCGGAAGAGCGCTTCGCCTATGCATATGCAGCTCCGTTTTTAAATGTTGCCACGCATTTAATCGAGCTGCAGCATGTAGAAGACGAGGATGCTCTAGTGCATGTGCCAGTGCAGTCACTTTCTGTTCGCAGAAAACTATTCGTTTCACCTAAATTTGATTATCAAATTTGTACTACAATTTTTGTATTTTTTATTAGTACATCTCTTCCATACAAATCTCTTTTCGGGTTCATGGCCGATCCCCCAGAGTGGGTTGCGCCGAGATACCCAAGGACCAACCAACCAACCAACCAACCACCTTCTGTTGCTCTATGCTTCATATTATTATTCCTCCAAAAATTGTCTCTGATGTTATCAGCTCTACAGTCCCCAATCTCCTTTAATTATTTTAGCTTGCTAAGCATTACTGAGCGTGTGAAGCGTCATTCACTTTGTCTAACTACTCGGTTGTTGCTCAGTCTCCCAAAGTCCGTGTATGCCATCCTGTTTGGTTCACATCTATATCCCCTATCGTTCGAAGATTCCTGTTTTGGGGTATAGCCAGAGGGACGTTTGTGCTGCAATCGTAAAATTCATGGTAGAAATGTGATTCCCTAAAGGATTTTCGACTGTATACAACTGTCGATGATACCTGTGCAGTGTAAAGATGCCGCTGATGTCTACTTGCAACTAACATTCACGTTTCCTGAATACCCATCCCATCCATCTCTCACCGTTTGATTCCCCAGAGTGGCGCTTATGCATCCCACAGGATCGCGAAGACGGCTTCTCAATTTAACGAAGCAGATGTCGGTGCTTTCGACTACCGTACGTTCGAACGTTACAATGTACCTTGAGGCACCCTTCAGAAGCCACGGCCATGCCGACGCTCCTGGTTGGCCCATGTTAAGAATACCCATAAGTTGGAGCACGCGTTCGAACACAAGTCTTTATCCTACTTGTAACAGTTGGCTGCACGCCAAATAATTACATTCGTCATAGGATATTTCATCCTTCACTGCTTCGCATGACACCGATTCCCACAATGCGTTGGATTTGCTCGATTTTCATATCACGTAGTTAAAAAAAAATTGACGACAGTAAGACATGCTAAGCTGGCTATATCTCCGTAATGTGCATGTTTTAAAAGGTTGGCCATTGTTAGTGGAAATACACCGTAGTTTTTGGCGTATGTAGAACATCATATTGTGGGGACTGATAAGGGAACCGCCCCGCCACGGTGGTCTAGTGGCTAAGGTACTCGGCTGCTGATCCGAGGGTCGCGGGATCGAATCCCGGCCGCGGCGGCTGCATTTCGATGGAGGCGAAATGTTGAGGCCCGTGTGCTGTGCGATGTCAGTGCACGTTAAAGAACCCCAGGTGGTCGAAATTTCCGGAGCCCTCCACTACGGCGTCTCTCATAATCAGAACTGGTTTTGGGACGTAAAACCCACAAAACAACAACTGATAAGGGAACCGCCTACTCATGTGAGATTTGAGTGCGCAGGCGCGCATGCGCATTGTCGCTATTCTGTAGCGAGAATTAGATCCAGGAGAGAGCGCCCCGAAGCACAGACGCACTGAACTCTCCGCGCCTTTGCATGCCGTACTAAGTGTTTGCAAAACGCATTGCGTATAGTAACGAGAATGGACGGTAAAGAAGCAATTCGGCGAACACCATTATTATCGGGCGGATGCACCCTAGAAGAGGAGGAAACGTACCCTACAGAAGCGCCTCAAGACATCGACAGGTGAGCTTTGGTTGAAAGTTTTCGTCTAATAGTATCAACCTGAGACGCGCCACTGTTGACAATAACTCCAGAGGTTAGTGTTTTCGCTTCAGCGTCTTCTGAGAAATTGATGGCCCAGAATTTGTCTAAAAAGGCTTAAAGCGAAATTCACCGACTGGCTCGTGTTCTTAGCGTTTTTAATATCATGTCTGTCGCAAAAGACGTGACAGTGAGGACATCGCGGACTACATAAATCAGCGCGAACGAAAGCTGCCATATTTGACATGTTTCGAGAGACTTAGGCTACTATTGTTATCACTGTTCTGTCTGCGTATATTCAAACAAATTACGCATTTAGCGCATCTGCTTGGCTTCCATTCTTCCACGGCACATAAAAGTGTCATGCCTTTCCTGAAATTGAACACTGAAGGCGTCAGCCACGCACATACGTTCGAGTTTTAACGCCGGTGGATGGTTCGTGTGCTGGCGACGTTGCTAGCAAAAATTGCTTAGTCACAGAGCAACACATGCGACAAGGCGTTCATTAATCAACACGATGATCCTATGCAGTGGTTAAGAAGTAGCTAATATGGCGCAGTAACAGTGACTCTTGGCATGAACACGCGATGTCGTGGCCGCGTTCCGGGAGGGGTCGCCTAGCTTTCCCTCGATTGGGTAATGTATCGCGAGGTTTCACAATAACCGCGAAGCACTCATACATTATAGGGAGACTGAAGTTGAGTTGTGAAGTGGTTTTGAATGATGAGCTATATTTGGAGAACTCGATTGAGCTGGCATTGCTGAATTTTATGTTCATTATTGAAAGAGAAAATGAATGTGAATTTTTAGTTTTCCAATTATGGCCGTCACATCGCCCTCGTGGCGTTCGATGGCAAATTTTTAACATTATCTCGGAGTACACGACCACCGTAAACGTCATAGCCATAACCGATAGGACACAGTAAAACCGAAAGCATAAGAACAAAGAAAGAAATGCTCAGAAAAAGCTTCTGTTGATATTCTGAGAATCGAACTCACAGCCGCCGGCTCTAGTAGGAGAGGCAGCTGGTGTACTACCACTGTGGTAACGCCGTACATACGGGAAGCCGTGCAAATGCGCCTTACATTCTTATCCGCATCGTTCGCCCTATGACGCTCTCGTCGGGCTCAGTGCGCGCGCATCCAGGCACGTGTAGCGCGGAACGATGCCGCCATCCTAGAGAGACGAAGGTAATCACTGCAGCTTCACATTACCTCTCCTAGATGGTGGCATCATTCCAGGCTCGGTCTATAGTCCGCCTCGATGCGCGTGTGCGGAGCCGCGCGGGCGTCGGAAAGAAGTGTGATAAGAAAGAACATAGCCACTTTCGCACAGCTGCGAGCGTATGTGCGGCGACAGCACAGTGGTGGAGCACCGGTCACTTTTCGTCGTTGATAGGCGTTCCCCCGTCGACCAGTCTTCGAATGTAATGACCACATGAACACTGGTTAGTTAGGTGCCCGAGCGCCGCATCGAGTATGACGGCTCCATCTGGCGCAAGTAAATGTGATTTTTACGTTTGTCGCACGGCATTTACTATCGAATGTGTACACTTGTTACGTCAGCAACTTTAGTAACCACAAGGTTCTGTTCCTTCATGTTACGGGGGCGATGCGTGAACGAGGGTTCATTCACACGAAACGCTTTCGTAGCAAGGAAACACTGACAGAAATGTGAAATTAACCACGATGTAACAATGAGCATTCATCTGCTTATGCGAAGAGACATTTCAATTTCATCTTATATCGATTCCTTTGATGGAGGGATTAGCTATACTTTCTCGGTACGGTCGGTGCGGCTGTAGGCAAGTGTCGGTAGAGGCTATATGGAAGGGCGTTGCAGGAGCATATTCAGGCACTTTGCTTTTGCGGCAGAAGCCCCATAATGCCCCTTAGCTTCTTCGGCTTAGTCGCATGATTCTTGTGTTCTCCA
>CM023491.1:62837606-62897929 GCA_013339685.2 Hyalomma asiaticum
GCTGCTATGTGCAGACATTTCGTTTTTACCGCTGTTGCGAGATAACAATTTGCCATATGAAATGAAGTCCAGTTTCTTGAAGGTGATTTTTCTAACAGCAAATAAAGGTTCATCCGAATGACGGTAATTCCCTCTGCTTAACGCAGCAGATTTACGTTGGTTTGCGTGATGTTTTTCGCCGTCTGTCTTTGCGGAGCCAGTTCTCCATTTCATTTGAGTGGCAAGGCGTTGATGTAGTGTGCCGGTTGCTCATCAAGTTGCCGACAGAAGCAACCGGGCGTGTCTTTTCACGAAGTGCCAGCAGAGATCTCCTTGCGTGAGAAGTGGCTGCACGCAATATTAGGCGCTTTTCCCCGCGCTACAATCAAGGAACACTGCGTCGTATGCAGCCTCCACTTCCATGCGAGTGACTTCAAAAGAGGCTTCACCTGGCGCTTACTGAAGCCCACTGTAGTGCCAAGCGTGTTAGCCGAACCGACGCCGAGCCCTGCGCGAAACGTCGTGAGTGCCAGTGTGTCCTCGAGCACGACAGGGCCAACAGTACACGGCGAACTGTTTCCGTGGCGTGCTGAACCGGACAAAGTCCATTTCGGGAGGGACTCCGCCAACACAATTTAACATTAGCAATAAACCTAGTGGAACGCTTATTTAACTATTGGAAAACATACGTATGTCACATATTCCACGCCATCTTAGGTGTGTAGTAAGTTAGGTAAACGAAACGTCTGCGATAGCATCGATGCGTAGGGCCGATGTGGTGGATGGTGGAAAAACGTTTATTCAGGAAAGTACAGAGAGTTGCACTAAAGATGCACTTGGGTGGTCTCCCTATTCCGGAAGTCCACTGGAGATGATCGCCGCTCGGGCGCGCGCCACCAAGGAGCGCTGAGCGTCCCGAGTAGAGGAGCCGAGCAGGAACTCCTCCCAAGCCTCTCCTGTGGGTAGGGGGAAGGGGGATGAAAAAGGAAGAGGTATGGGTTCGAATGCCTTTCGTTCGCCAAGAGATGACGTATTTTCCACGACTGCCCATAGGCGTGTGTTACGTTTGCAAAAAAAAACTACGCTGCTGTGCTTATGTGCCTGAATAACTACATCATACGAGTAACCTCACGGGGCATTTTGTCGCTGGTCGCTTTGTTTTAGTAGAACATTTTGCTGCAGAGAAGGAGGTAGGTATCAACGCGTTTCAAGGCGGCGTCGTCTCCTATCAAACTACCGCCGCACGCTCCCGACGGCGGTCCGGACCGCGCGCAGGCCGGCTGCTCCCAGCTACGCCATTGGCTACGCCTGTGATATCAGGTGACCAGGCGGTCCGGAGGCGAGCGCTCTCGCACGGCGCTTGGTCGAAACGCGCGGCAGGGAGCTCCCTATGGGAAGACGAGCGACATTCCAGGCACTGATTTCTAGGATTGATTGATTGATTGATTACGGTTCGGTTAGGAAAGGACGCTAATTTCTGCAGCCCATCTAGGGAGCACGGCTAAGCATCCGTGGGGGATGGGGGAAAGGGAGTGAAAGAGATAGAGAGCAGAGAAAGGCCGTAGTGGAGGGCTCCGGAAATTTAGACCACCTGGGGTTCTTTCACGTGCACTGACAATGCACAGTACACGGGCCTCTGGCATTTTCGCCTCCATCGAAAATGCGACCGCCGCGGCCGGGATCGAACCCGCGTTGTTTAGGTGGCACCCGACTACCTTAACCACTACACCACCGCGGCGGACCTGATTTCTAGGAGGCGTTGTGTATACATACCGTGTGGGAGAAGCCGTTTTAGCCTAGTGGAAAGGTCCAAGCTTGGAAGCTCGGGGTCCTTGATTCGATGCGCCCCTACTGCTTCTTCGTTGCGTCTCTGCCTCTGTGCTTGCGTGTTATCAAACGGTGCGCCTTCCTTATTTTACAGCGTAACCTGTTATGAGATCCCAACAAGCGCGTTTGTTGGCGCCGTAGTTGTGCCACGCCGCCGCCACCGGTGTGCTATCACGTTAATTTAAGGAAAAAAAAATAACCAGGGCTGAGGATGATTCGCACCAACGTCCTTCGGCGTGGCAGTCCCTGAGCTACCCCTGGTTTTTTTTTAATTTTTTAAAAATTTTTTTTAAAGTTCTACGAGGATATCGAATTAGCAATAAAGAAAGTACAGACACAATACACAGTAGTCATGGGGGATTTCAACGCAAAAGTAGGGACAAAACAAAGTGGAGAGCAGGCGATTGGCAACTACGGCGTCGGCCATAGGAATAACCGTGGGGAAATGCTAGTACAATTTGCCGAAAGAAACCGACTCCGAATAATGAACACGTTTTTCAAGAAACACAAGAATAGGAAGTGGACGTGGAAAAGCCCTAACGGGGAAACAAAGAATGAAATCGACTTTATAATGTGCGAACAACCATGTATAATACAAGACACAGAAGTAGTGGGGAAAGTAAAATGCAGCGATCACAGATTAGTAAGAGCAAAGATTGTACTTAACCTAAAGAAAACAAGAACTAAATTATTTACTAGAAAAAAAATGTAATTTAGAGGTAATCAGATCCAAGAACGAAGAATTTAAAGTAGCCCTAAGCAACAAGTTCGAGGCCTTAGACGAAAACGGTGACGATGTAGAGGAAATGAACAAAACCATAACGAAAACAATCCTTGAAACAGCGATAGAAGTCGGGGTTACAACAACTAAGCAAACCACAAGTAAGTTGTCCCAATCTACCAAGGACTTAATAAAAAAACGCCAACAAATGAAAGTAACTTCGCCAAAAGATAAGATTGAATTCGCAGAACTATCAAAATTGATCAATAAATCCAGGCAAAGAGATGTAAGAAACTTTAACACGAGAGAAATAGAGAAAGCTGTAGAGAAAGGCACCAGCATTAAAACGGTCAAAAAGAAACTGCACTTAGGGCAAAACAAAATGCATGCGCTAAAGGATAAACAAGGTAACGTTATCAACAGTTTCAACGAAATAGTAAAAGTAGCAGATGATTTCTACTCTGCACTGTACAGTTCTCAGACAGACCATACAACCTTAATAGAAATAGAATCTGAGGAGGACAATGAAATTCCATGTATAACCGCTGACGAAGTCAAAAAAGCTGTCAAAGGCATGTCCCGCGGTAAAGCAGCTGGTGAAGATGGTATAACAGCCGACTTGATTAAAGACGGAGGAGATATTATACTTGAAAAACTTGCATCGCTCTTCACGAAATGTGTCAAGACGTGTAATATACCACGCAGTTGGAAAAATGCGAATATAATCCTTATCCACAAGAAAGGTGACATAAAGGAGTTAAAGAATTATAGACCAATTAGCCTACTCCCAGTAATATACAAGCTATTTACAAAAGTAATTTCTACGAGGATAAGAGAAACACTCGACTTTAATCAACCGAGAGAACAAGCTGGTTTTAGGAAAGGTTACTCGACAATGGACCACAGCCACGCTATCAACCTAGTAATTGAGAAGTACGCGGAATATAACAAACCTCTTTATATGGCGTTTATCGACTACGAGAAAGCATTTGACTCGATAGAAATACAAGCAGTTCTAGAAGCTCTACGTAGACAAGGGGTACCTGACATATACGTGAAAACCATCAACAACATATACAAAGATTGCACAGCCACACTACTCCTACATGAGAAAAGCAGAGAAATCCCGATCGGGAGAGGCGTGAGACAGGGAGATACGATATCCCCGATGCTATTCACTGCATGTTTAGAGGAAATCTTTAAACGTCTAGACTGGGAAGACAAGGGAATTCGAATAGACGGAGAATATCTCAGCAATTTAAGATTCGCAGACGACATTGTGCTATTTAGCAATGATGGAGACGAACTACAAAACATGATTGATGACCTAAACAGGGAAAGTATTAAAATTGGATTAAGAATGAATAGGCAAAAGACCAAAGTTATGCTCAATAGCCTAGCTAAGGAACAGAAATTTAAAATCAACAATGAACCCTTACAATGTGTAAACGAATACGTATACCTGGGACAGTTAATAACAGGAACTCCTAACCATGAAAAAGAAATTCTCCGTAGAATAAGGTTGGGCTGGAGCGCATTCGGAAGGCATTATGAAATCATGACTGGAAACTTACCGCTCTCACTAAAACGAAAAGTATTCAATCACTGCATTCTCCCAGTCCTAACGTACGGCGCAGAAACGTGGAGGATAACGAAAAAACTAGAGATAAAACTAAGGAGCAGGCAACGTGCAATGGAAAGAAAAATGTTGGGGGTAACGCTAAGAGATAAAAAACGAGCGGAATGGATCAGAGAACAGACAGGAATAGCCGATATTATTATATCAATTAAAAGAAAGAAGTGGACCTGGGCAGGACATGTCATGAGGAGGAAAGATAACAGATGGACAGTAAGAGCAACGGAATGGATACCAAGAGAGGGAAAACGTAACAGAGGCAGGCAAAAGATTAGATGGAGCGATGAAATTAAAAAGTTTGCAGGCATAAAGTGGAACCAACTCGCTCAGGATAGGGTGGATTGGAAATCGTTGGGAGAGGCCTTCGTCCTGCAGTGGACCTAAACAGGCTGATGATGATGATGATGATGATGATCACTGAGCTAACCCTATGTTTGGAAAACAATCGCTAAAAGACAAACAGGTATGAAGCCTGCCGAGGAGTCGCATTAAAAAAATGTGGTTGATCCCTCTGCCATAGGAATGCGTATAACACGAAAGTCAAACCTGTCTTCGCGAAGTTGTGAAATGCATAAGCGGCAGTCTGGCGAATCGAGGAGCGGGAGATTGTTTTTGCGCTGTGAACATGTGAACGCGTTACATGTAGACATCAGCGGCACCTCGACACGGAACAGGGATCCTGCACAGTTGCACACGAGGGAAGTCCTCGAGCTACTCGCATAGCTCCGGAAACACTGAATTGCACGCGCCAGAACTCTGCGCAAACCTTCCGTAAACGACGAGCGTCTGCTGACACTTCGCAAGCGCACAGCCGGACTCGAGTGCGGATGGCGGAGTCGATTGTTGTTGTTTTGTGGGATTTTACGTCCCAAAACCCGTTCTGATTATGAGAGACGCCGTAGTGGAGGGCGCCGGAAATTTCGATCACCTGACATCGCACTCCTACACACGGGCCTCAACATTTCGCCTCCATAGAAATGCAGCCGCCGCGGCCGGGATTCGATGCCGCGACCCTCGGATCAGCAGCCGAGTACCTTAGACACTAGACCACCGTGACGGGGCAAGGGCCGTGCTAAGCGAAACCGAACGGGTTGCCAGCGGATCGTTTTGTGAGAACGCCGCCCTCTGTAACGAAATGCCAATCATTTGCTTATCGACGGCCGTCCTTGCGTTCCTGGAGCAGTGCGCGTCTTAACTCAACAGAGCTGGTCATGCACGAGAGATTTTGCAGCGCCCGCGTTCTCACTATGCCCAACGGACGCACCTTCGCGAAGCCTTGATATCCTTGACGCCGCCACGCCCCTAATGTCCGCTGCGGTCGAGGCGCGAAGACTACAGAAGCGCTGACTACCGGTGAAAATTCGCGCAACACTTTGGTTCCTTCTATCCATCGTTCATAGATGGCGGTACCACGGCAGCGAACCTAAGTGATCCAAGCGTGCAGTTTAAGGGACGCAATGCTAATTTAAGAGTAATTTTGCTTGTTAAGCACTCTAGTTCGCTACACTTAACACCTTTTCTTTAACCGTACTGCGTTAAATGCAACTCGTAAAACGCTATTGTGAACATGTAAAGCCCAACTGTTGCCCCTGTGACCAATGTTGCGGTGGCGTGCTTGGTAGAGCATCCAGCACCTCTTCTCGAATACCCGGTGAATGTGGGTTCGAGTCCGCTGGGGAGATCTTTCTCATTGTGAATGTAAGTTCATTTTTTGAAAATCGACTTCCGTTACGGAAGTACGTGCCTGGTTTCTTGGTGAACCCAGGCATAAAACACTTTCGTGTTAAAATGTAATCTTTCGTGGAGGAATAACCATAGGCCACAACACGGAAAGTGGATTGCGTAATGAATTGGGGAATAACTTAAAAGAACACAGGGACGAACGCTTTGTAGCTCTGCACGTATTACGGAGGCGTCATCATTATAAAACAATCTTCAACGTTTCCGTCATCATTATTACGAAGGGCTGCCTTGTCAAGCAGTCTTGTCGTATTGTGCCATGCGTCACGCGGCGGTCGACGTGCGCAGTCCCGACAGCAACCTGACGTGGCTCTTCGATATACCTCATGGCCCGGCTACTTGGCCAGATGCAAAGCGTTTACAATGGCCTCTAAGAAGGTCGCTCCTCCAGCTTACGCTGTCACTGTCCTGTGATTCCGCGCAGGCCTGGGGATTTTTTATGTGCGTTCCATGTCTATTTTAGTTGATCGTTGCATTACATAGGCTGTATAAATGTCGAGCACAAGTGGCGCATCCTCGCATACCACAGTTAGATAACACTATGGGTATGAGCCATACATGATTGCAGCGTCCTTAATCTTGACGTATGTGCGAGTGTATCATTTTGGTTTGTAAAGATCAGTCATATATGTGTAAACTACCATGCGAATATGGGTTATATAGGGCGAACGAGGCGATCAGGTGAGCATGATGATTTCTGAGCAAGTACACGAATTTTATGGCTAGCTGTACACAACTTCAATGAAGCAATGTTAAACTTTTAGTCTGCTTCCGCTGTGGCACACTCAAAAAATTCGGTTCGTTAATTTCGTTCCCGTTGGCCTTATTTGTGTCCTACGTCAACATGACTTAAATGCCTTCCGTGCCGCCATGATGGTCTAGTCCCTATGGCACGCGGCTGCTGTACGAAGGCCGCGGGAACGAAACCGAACCCCTGTTACTGCATTTCGATGGCGGCGAAATGTTGAGGCCCTTGCATTGGGAGATGTCGGTGAAAGTTAAAACACCGTCAGGTGGTGGAAATTTTCGGAGCCCTACGGCCTCTCATAATCATATCGCGCTTTTGGGACGTAAGGCCCCAGAAACCCGTCACCCGCTCGCCGTCGCTCTCTTGTATTCGTATAGCTGCGCTATGTTCGCGGAAATGTACATGGGTCAGTTATTTGAGCTGAATCTTCGCTTTCATCCTTACGTTTTTACTGTAACAGTCTTGACTCACCTATCCATGACAATGTTGTGACGTTTGATCGTCACTAGTGCTTACGCCTTTGTCTTGATTGCAAGTTTTAAGCGTAGCATGGTCCCGTGACGCCTCCCATGACCAGTGTTGTACGAGTCGCGGACGACGACAATGTTCTGTTGCCGTTGCTACGTGTACAATTCCATATGCATTTGGCGATTCAGAAATGGCATTCCGTTTCTACCATCGTTGCGAGCTGTACTCAGTGCCACCAACCCTGACCTCAGGGGTACTGCTCCACTGCACTCCGCCTTGAATTGCTGCAGCAATCTGACCAACTTACCAACCTCCGAGCCACTAGCAATTCAGCCACTTTCTACACCTGCCATTGAAGGCGTTGACGTACATCGATGTAAGTTTACCAGCTGTTGAAGACGGCAAGTATCACGGCATGTGTTTCATCGACTTACTTGTTTCAAACAGAAGAAGAGAAAAAGAAAAAAAAGAGAAACAGAAAAAGAGCCGCACCTCGTCTTTCTGTGCGGCTCTTTTCCTTCATGTCGCCCTTTCTTCTTCCTTGCCTACCTTACCCCGCCACGCGAGGGCGCCGAGTGCGCGTTACGAATGTGGCTACAATCGGGAACACGAGCGCTGCGCCTTTCATGCCTGAATACGTCCCCCGTTCTTCCCTCGTGAGGCGCGTTGCTGTGCAGTGGCACCACAGAGGCAATATCCAAACCACATAAGGCACGCCACTGACAGTGTCGTTATTTTCGCCAGATATAAGCCGGCGCCACGGTTTACAATGCCTAATTGATGGATTGCTCTTTAATAGCGCTTTCCATTGGGCGAGCAGCAGCATGGGGAACGAGCAGCCAGAGCAGCACACGGGGGCAGCGGTGACGTGTGCTCTCGTCTCTCGAATGGAACAATCACGCTGCTCCGAGAGCAGAGCAAATACAGGGCGTGCGTGATGTCAGGCGTCATGTGACCTAACTTTCCCCGCGCTCGCGTACCACATGTTCAGACATGCCGCACGCTCGCACTGTCCGCGCGCTCTTATCACCGCCTCCTCAGGCATGAAACCAGAAGTGACGTGAGAAAGGTCACGTGAGAAAGGTCAGGCTCGGCGACGAAAAAGTGCTCCTCCTCGACCAATGAAACACAACGCCCCCCGCTCCTGCCCGACCACTGGAAGGCGCCGCAACTCGCGAGAGCACTTTGAGCGCAGTTAGAAGTACTCCCGCTCACCCAATGGAAAGCGCTATAATATGTCTACGGACTCGGACAGCACTGGCGCGGCGGGCGGCACTCGTCCTTCTCGCTGTCTCCCCCATTTTCGCCCCTTTCTCTTTTTCTTCTTTTCTCTTTTTTTCTTCCTTTCATTTTTTCTTCGCTCTGTGTGGGCGTGTGTGAGAGAGAGCTGCTTTTGCGTGACTTGCTCATCTTTTGTTGCAGTGAAGATGCCAGCAATCCTTTTATTGTTATTTTTATCTTTTATTATTTCCGTCTATTTTCAACCCACTCATTCGCTTTCCCACCATTGTCCTTCTCTCCTTACTACAATGCAAAGTGTGTATGTAAGGACATACTGGCCTGTGGTTTACATGTCTTGAAAAAGGTCGGGTTCCGACCGAAACGTTGATTAATGAGCCATCGTTCTCTAAGAGGCGCATCGTCAATTGTTATAAACTAGCGGTACCCCAAGCTATTATTCGCATATATATATATATATATATATATATATATATATATATATATATATATATATATATATATATATATATATATATGCGAAAATAGCTTCGGTTGCCACCTGTTTATAAGACAATTGCCGATGCGCCTCATAGACAACGACGGCTTATCGCATCAACATTGCGGTCAGAGCCAGAGCTTTTCGACATGTCTTTGACATGATGATATCGCCCAATGGGGCAGGAACTGGCTGCCGAAAGAGCAGCCACAGATAATGGGGCAGTTTCGATATACTGTATTGATTGCTATTCCGTAGTTTACACTCCGAGATTCTACCAAATCACAAATCCTTGTGTCCTATGAATGTCTTGTCTACATTTTATCGTGGCCGAAAGAAAGGAAATCACGCTCGTTGCAGGAGGAACCGAAAAACACCGTATTTATTCGGAAAACTTACAAAACAGGTTATGTACACTACGTCCATGTATAACCAGGAAAACACAATCTTTATCGCCGCTGTTCCGCAGCTCTTGTCAAAATGGGTAAAATGAGCGCACGTAATGCTTGTCATAGGGTTCTTCCTTGGATCGATCGTTGCCACTTAAAACAAAACTTGTGCCTGAACAAGAGCGGCATTGTTTGCTGCCAGCGAAAGCTACTCTGCACCGGTGCCGAGTTCGCGTTCATTTTCTCGCACCTCTGGATGTGACGGTATAGATATGCCTTCCTCATGTAAGAACAACCGCAGGCACTCATTTGAATGGTTCTTGCTTTTCATGTGTCTAGCCAAGGTAGCTTTTTCTTTAAAGCTAAGGTGGCACACGCTGCACTTAAATGGCGTTTCGCCGCTGTGTTTACGCAAATGCCGCTCTAGCTGAAACGGCGTACGCCACAACGAACCACAACTGCTGCATTGGTGGCGTTTTCCGGCCACGTGGTCGCTCGTATGTTTTTCAAGTTGATCAGCCCCTTTGAAGGCGAACTTGCAAATGTCGCACACGAGAGCTGCACTAGTGTCCACGGATCCTCCCAGTTCTCGTGATGCTTCCCCGCTGGCACCAGGAAAACTGCGACAAAAGAACATGAAGCACACCAAACAATTATCTGGGCTCAATAGCTCATCGCTGACATCGTAGACAGTCGCAAACGTACGCGTGCCAGTGAAATGATTAGCGAGCATACCGTTTTCCTAATGCTAAAGGCGACAAGCCTTGAACAATTCCCTTGAAAAACTTCAAGCGAGTTCACCTGCAAATTCCATGCGTGACAGCCGTCAGGACAGTGTCACGGCTCTCAAGTTAGGTGGTGTGAGGATGTCAAGTTTTTGCTGTTATGACATTTTCCATCCATATGTACGTATGTATGTATGTACGTATGTATGCATGTAGGTATGTATGCATGTACGTCGCCAGTTGGTGGATTACCGTTGCAAAATGTTTCCAGTGCGTAGCGCTGTATTGCAGTACATAGTCCTGTCTACTTGCAGTTTATAGTCCCGCCGCTATACTGCACCGATAGTCCTGTCTGCTTGTTGCCTTCCGTGTGTCCCTCGTTGTTTCTTGTGCGCTGTTTCAGACTTCAAAATGAAAGGTTACCAATTCGCCCAACTTTCAACCTTCCTATACCGCAGTATTGTGTTACGTCGCAAGTCTGATTTTTACAAAAGTAGCAGTAACTAATTGTATTTTATCTTGCAGTTAGAGAGTAAAAAATGAGCAGGGTTAGAATTGCAATGTCGTCTAACTCAAAGGTAACTAGTTACAGGCTACCGAAAAACGTCGTGATGCAGTGATGCCTCCGTTGAACGCTCGAAGCCGTAGCGGTAGCAATTGGCAAAGTATGAGGAAAGGCGCGGACAATTTATGCGCCCGATGCTTTGCAACTTGGTTGACAAGGGATACAGAGCGGTGCGATGTTGTTGCGCAAATCCTCTCTATGGGTTATATTTATTCATTCCAGGTTTTTAAAAGGTGATCGGAAGTGAAATGATGTGACTGAAAAGTGAATAAAGTGATTCAACGTGGGACCACTAAAGAATACTGGTAATTCATATGTATCGGTAATGCATACAAGTAAATAGCCACGAAACAAAGATTAGTTCCAGTGCATTGATCTGAATGAACTACAATGTGTAGTGAAGAGGAATGCCTGTCGCTGCAGCCGTATCGCCAACGCTGCGTCTCGACCACCCTTTCAACACTGCGTCTGAACCACCCTTCCCGCGTCTCGTGCCGCAAGCTATGAAGCAGAAATACAAATCAACGAATAAACCGAACAAGAGACTTGGCAGAACAAGAAATCGTAGAATTTTTACTTTGCGTTGCATACAGTGGGGCGACATAAATTAACAAGAATCATTCGTCACACTTCTGAGCAGGCGACGCAGCTTAAGGGTGATTTATGTGTGGTATCTCCAAATTTTGCCTTGCACCACATTAGTGTATTTTATCATAAGGCTTCACGCGTGCTCATAGAGTGCAACTGCTGCGAAAAACACGACAGCTTACGACTATGTGCGCTCGGAGAACCATAGCGGGCCAGGGAAATGGTCTCATCTGACGCCGAACACCTTTTTCCTCTGGTCGGGCAATGCAGAGTGCCATACCTACAGTCTAACCACAGCATAGTGTGATAGTATTGAATAATAAAAACTGTCGCTTGTAGCATTTTGTAACGAAGGTATTTATAGCTGGCAAAGCTGGCTGCTGATTGGGCGCGTTGATGTTACATAACTGCACTTTGTGTGAGCCGGATAGTGGTAAGCAAAGAACAATGGCACAGATGGGAACACATATGTACGCTCAACTTCGGAATCTTTATTTCGTTCCACTGATACTGGGGCTTTTCATTTATTTACTCATACTGCTGGCCTGTCGGCCGTTACAGGGAGGGTCAAAAGCAGCAATTCTGCAAGTCGTATATTACACGAAGGGGAAAGAAACACATGAAAGAGCACAACATACTGCATAAGCAAATATAAGAATATAACAAAAGATAACAAGACACATAAGCATACATAAGCCATACAATAATCACATTATACAGTACCATTAATGCAAGTTAATCAGAAATATTACGAAACATGGCCGTGCGTTACCGTACGAAAACAAAAAGTTGTATACGTAAGCGTGTTCCGTACGTGTTCCGTACGTATACATAGCAGATCAACTAATGCAAACTACCAATGCAATACAAACAATATCAAAGACACCCACAAAATGGAAAAGAAGCGTCTACGTGCGTGGCTCTTTAACGTCGTGTGAGGTTGTCTTCAAACTGATCCGTATTGCTACTTTCTCGCGTTAGTAGCGATAATTCATTCCATTCTTTAATTGTTCTTGGTATGAAGGAAAACGAAGAACTGCTAATGTGCATCTGAGGAACTTCGAAAGTGCAATATTTTCTTCTTCGTAATATTCTGCCTTGCCGTGCCATCAAGTAATGGTCATTACTGATGTTCGATTTGTTTTTATTGAGAAGGTAAAAGAACTTTAACCTTGCGATGCGCCTGCGTTCAGCTAGCGTGGGCAAGTTCAGTAAACTGAGCATTTCGGAGACAGAATCTGTACGAGAGTATCGCGATAAAATAAATCTTGCTGTTCTACGTGGGACACTAGTGTGGGACGAACGTAGGTTAAATAAGCTGTTAGTTAAATAAGTTGTAAGTATCCTTAACACAACTCAGAGGTTTAAAAAAATATGCAGGCTGTGCATTGCCAAGAGGATCATAAATGCGTGGGGTGAGACAGAAAGATCCCATGGAGTGGTGTTATTTTTTGTTCTCTATAATGCATGCAAGAACGTGTTGAGCCGAGCTTCTCACCATGGCAGTTAGACCTCGCAGTCTCCGAATGGATATTCCTTAAAAAACGTTTTCTGTCCGATAACTGTATAGAGGTTAGAATATTTCACGCATCGAGAAGTTGTCATTGCCGTCTATTCATAACGTGAGGCATGGTACCAGCAAAGTATGAAGGCCATTCGAACATCAAACTTCTGTTATCTGCGCATGACAAAATCTAATGAAACGGTTCACTTACAGCGTAGGTCTCGTACAACATGTTCGTAATACGGAAAATGAAGTTTCGTTACGCTTCCAATGTGGCTTGCTGTATTCCTTTATTTTGAAGTAAACAACGCGTAAGACAGACTAGATGGCCCCACCACGGTGGTCTAGTGGCTAAGGTACTCTGCTGCTGATCCGAGGGTCGCGGGATCGAATCCCGGCCGCGGCAGCTGCATTTCGACGGTGGCGAAATGTTGAGGCCCGTGTGCTGTGCGATGTCAGTGCACGTTAAAGAACCCCAGGTGGTCGAAATTTCCGGAGCCCTCCATTATGGCGTCTCTCATAATCAGAACTGGTTTTGGGACGTTAAACCCCACATAACAACAACAGACTAGATGATAAAGAGACATAATTGTCAGAAAATGTCTGTATTAGTTCCAAACTACATGGACCAGCTTTGAGGAGCAAGTTGAAATAATGGAGGTCAAAAGACAGTCAAATACAGGTCGGAATCGCATTCGAACCTAAGACTGCCAAGCGCCAGGGAATTGCGATACAAAAATTCCACTTGAGCTCAGTAAACCAAGAAGAATTGACAGCATAGCAGGTGATGATACATGGATGTTTTGAGCGTCTCCTTAATGCTGGGGCGGGTACACCTGCGCCAACAAGCTCACTATTAAGTCGGCCCTAAATATCAAAAGGATGTGTTGTTGAGCCAGTTGGTTCTTTGCTTGAAGTAATAGTTGTGGCGCTAAAACGACGGGACACACAGAAGACAAAACATACACTGGTGCACATACACTAAGTTGAAAGCACACACTTGCTTTTGAGCTCCTTCATAGTGATATCAGACAAACAAAGAAAAAAATAATCAATTTCAAGCTAACTGACCACAAATGTACGTATCCTAGACGTTTCATGCACACTTGAAGCATTATCTATTTTCAAGTAAAAACTGACAAATTGACATCTATCGGCGTCTTACAATATTGTTACGAACCACGTAGATTTCAGGGGCTTTTAATGCGTAAGCAAAGCCGAGGCACCGAGGCAGTCGCGATCGTCTCAACAACGCAACGTCGTCCTCTTCTCTGCGCGTTTTTCTCGAGCCACTGGCGCCTGTCTCAAACCACTGGCGCGCTGTAACATTTCTCCTCTCCCAGACGAAGCCCTCCGGGCGAGTCACTCCTGTTGCCTGCATGTGAAAGGCTTTAGACGGGCGACATGCGTCACGTCAGTTTTAGATGAGTGTCTTCCGCTTGAAGTGAGGCGTGCAATTTTATAGGCCACCTCGCTCAGACGCTCTAGGATTACGAATGGTCCGGCGTATTCCGCGAGTAGCTTTTGGCACAAGCCACGCTTGCGTACGGGGGTCCACAGCCAAACGAGGTCACCGGGAACATAGGTGACATTCCTGTGGTGACTGTCATGGCGTGCTTTTGAACAGTCCTGTGAAGCCAGCGTACGTAAGCGAGCAAGTCGACGGGCCTCCTCTGCACGACACAAAACCTCTGCGACGGCCGAGTCGTCATGAACAACAAAAGAGAAGATAGTATCCAGCGTATGTCGAGGTGGACGAGCGTACAGGAGGCAGAAAGGGCTATAGCCGGTGGTCTCGTGTTTCGCAGAGTTGAAAGCGTACGTCACGAATGGCAATACTTCATCCCAGTTCTTGTGGTCTGAAGCGACGTACATCTATAACATGCTAATCAATGTTCGGTTCGTACGCTCAACCAAACCATTTGTCTGTGGGTGATAAGCTGTGGAATGTCGGAACTTCGAGGCACACAAACGATGTAATTCTTCGACGACATCGGCCGTAAACTGGCGACCACGGTCACTTATTATCACGCGAGGCGGCCCGTGTCGGAGTATAATCGAACGCAGCATGAACTCAGAAACCTCAGTTGCGGTGGCGGACGGTAGGGCTTCTGTCTCACAGTAGCGTGTCAGGTAGTCGGCGCACACGATTATCCACTGGTTGCCTTTTGAAGAACGCGGAAACGGTCCGATCAGGTCTATGCCAACTTTTTCAAAAGGGGAGCTGGGGGGCGTTACTGGCTGTAGTTGACCGGCTGAAGCAGCAGTTGGTCGCTTGTGACTCTGACACTGTGTACAGCTGGCTACATAGACATCGATCGTCTTGCGCATTCGAGGCCAGTAAAATCGTTCTTTGGTACGATGCAGCGTTCGTGAGGCTCCAAGATGACCAGACGTGGGTCATCGTGTGTAACATGCAGAACAGACGATCGAAGGGATTCCGGAACCACCAGTAGAAAGCGGGCGCCAGTCGTGGATAAATTCCTCTTGTAAAGAAGGTCATCTCGGATACAGTATGGGTTTTCGGTCGTGGTACCTTCTGCTGCTGAGAAAATGTTTTTCAAACTGGGGTCTTTGCGCTGCTCGGCGGCGAAAGTCAAAGCGTCGGGAAAGTCACGCGACAGAGAAGCGATAAGGTGGTCGAAGTTATCGGCGTCACAATCTGTTGTAGGTAGTGGCATCCTAGAAAGGCAATCCGTATCGGCATGTCGACGGCCACTCTTGTAGGAAATAGTAAACACGTATTCTTGTAAGCGCATGGCCCATCGCGCGAGGCGACCGGATGGATCCCGAAGGTTCACCAACCAACACAGGGAATGGTGGTCGGTTACAATGGTGAAATGGTGGCCATATATGTACGAGCGGAACCGCTGTACGGCAAATACTACCGCTAAGCACTCCTGTTCGGTCACGGTATAATTGCGTTCAGGTTTGCTTAAAGAGCGGCTCGCGTAGGCCACGACATGTTCTTTGTTGTCAGCGCGTTGAATGAGGACGGCGCCGACGCCAATGCCACTTGCGTCTGTGTGAATCTCCGTTGGTAATGAAGGATCAAAGTGCCGAAGTATTGGCCGCGAAGTTAATAATAACTTCAGTTGGCGAAAAGCGGCGGCGCACTCAGGGGTCCAGTGGAACGGGGTGTTCTTGCGTAAAAGATTCGCCAGGGGGTGTGCGACATCCGAGAACCCACGTATGAACCGCCGGAAATATGAGCAGAGCCCCAGGAAACTGCGTAGCTGCTTCACAGATTTTGGTTGTGCGAATGATTCTACTGCTGCTGTCTTCTGCGGGTCAGGTGTAATGCCGTGTCTATCCACGAGATGTCCTAATACCAGTGTTTGGCGTTCGCCAAAACGGCACTTCTTCGAGTTGAGCACAAGACCGGCCTTCTTAACGCAGTCGAGTACGATATCCAAACGAGTGTTATGTTCGTGAAATGTGCGCCCAAAAATGACGACGTCATCAAGATAGCACATACAAATCTGCCATTTCAGACCACGCAGAGTGGTGTCCATGAATCTTTCAAATGTCGCAGGGGCATTGCACAGTCCAAACGGCATGACGTTAAATTCATACAGCCCATCAGGCGTAACAAATGCCGTTTTCTCCTTGTCGTCTGGATGCATAGGGATTTGCCAATATCCGGATCTCAAATCAACAGAAGAAAAATAGGAAGCGGAATGTAAGCAGTCTATGGCATCATCAATGCGCGGGAGCGGGTAGACGTCTTTCTTAGTAACGGAATTCAATCTGCGATAGTCAACGCAGAATCTCCACGTACCATCTTTCTTTTTCACAATGATGACGGGAGCGGCCCAGGGACTCGCCGATTCTCGAATTATTCCTTTCGACAGCATCTCTTGCACTTGCTCGTTGATAACCTTGCCTTCGGATGGTGCGACTCTGTAGGGTTTCTGCCGTATGGGGTGTGCTGACGCGGTGTTGATCCGATGACGTATTCGAGACGCAGGAATTGAAAGTGTTTTGCTGCTCTGTGAAAAGTCGAACACTTCTGAGTGCTTGGCGAGAACGTCCAGAAGTACATGACGCTCACTTGGCCTTAGTGACTTGTCGATCATTCGTAAAAGCTGCGAATCGTCGGAACCTTTGGGACGTAAACGCGCATTCTCTTCAGCAGCATCAACAAAGGCAACTAGGGTCGTAGACAATTCGGGTTTAAACAAAGCAAGTTTCATGCCTCGGGGCAATACTGCAGGTTCCATTGAACTATTAACAGTCCATACTCCTGTGCGTCCTTCAACTACAGATACCACGCAATGAGGTACTAAAATGTTCTTTTTTATGCATGCTGAATGAATCGGTTCTAGTGTGGCATCGAACATGGCAGGATCGTCACTGGAGCACGTAACTGGAACGCACATGGCAGAAAACGGGGGAACTACTGTGCCCTCAGAGACAAAGAAGATACAGTCGGTCCGGGGTGAATTCTCGAAGAGCGTAGCCGGACAACTACCATGCACGGAGATGTTCCCGCTCCTACAGTCAACAGTTGCTCCACAGTCCCTCAAAAAATCAAGACCCAAAATAACGTCATGCGTGGACCGTTTTATCACTGCAAATTCCGTGGGAAACACTTTACCGCAAAAAAACACGTTTGCGGTACAAACACCCACAGGACCCAACGTATCACCACTCACACCACGGAACGTCGCACCACGACTTGGAGAAAACATCACTTTCTGACCTAAAATGTTCTTAAAACTTGCACTCATCACCGAAATGGTCGTCCCAGTATCCACAAGTGCCATTGTAGCCATTCCATCAACAAGTACATAAACTTTGTTCTTTAGTAATAACGCTGACGGGGGTATATCAGTCGGAAATGCCTGGTATCCTGCGGCTTCACCCCCAATGGTCGCACCAACTAGTTTTGCGGCGGCGGTGACCGGAAGCGTCAGCGCGGTGATGGAGACCGTGGGACACGTGGAGCTGGTGGCGGCGTTACGCTTCGGTCAGAGGCCGGCGAGGAGTACCGTACACGTGTAGGCATGTGTGGTGGCCGTTGCGGAGAGAACGGGCTGTCGAAAGGCTGGGAGTAAGGGATGAACGGGGGCCCTCGCTGGTATGACGAGCGATTATAGCAAAATCGTGCAATGTGTCCAGCGATGCCACAGCTGTAGCACACTGGAAAAGGTCGAGACACACGTTGCTGCTCATAATAGCCAGTCCTCTCTCTAGGCGTAGGGTAGTAGCGCCGATCTTCTCGGACACCGTAGTCAGGAGGCGACTGCCGAGATAGACGAGGAGGGCGAAAGCGCCGTTCGAAATTGGAGGGCGTCCATTTTGAAAACCCCGACGGCAGTCGCCCTCGGTGTTCAGTGGCGTCTGCTACATTAACTGAAGGTTGCCATGGAGCTGCAGTTGCCGGAGCTCTCACACGTTGGGTTTCTCTCGCATAGATGTCTTCGTAATCGGAGGGACATTGACAAATCTCCTCATGTCGACGCAATTCTTCTCGTACAATCTGCCGAATTGTCGAGGAAAGAGCGCTCGACGACATTGTGTCGACGCTAGCCACTGTGGGGACGTTAGACAAACGTCCGAATTTTGGTACTATCCGGCGCGTCTTCAGCGTTTCAAACGTGCGGCAGTGTTGTATCACGTCGGACACGGAGTTCAACCTCTCCTTCCCAATGAGAAAATTGTACACGTCTTCGGCTATGCCCTTAAGAACGTGCCCAACCTTATCCTCCTCCGACATTCTGGCATTCACTACTTTGCACAGCTTCAAAATCTCTTCTATGTACATCGTCTCCCCTGGAAGCTGTGCCCTATGAGCCAATGTCTGCTCTGCCTGTTTCTTCTTTGCGTCAGTATCGCCGAAACATTTTTGGGCCTCTTGAACAAAGGTATCCCAAGTGGTTAATAGGTCTTCGTGGTTCTCATACTACATAAGCGCGGTGTTGGTTAGCGAAAACACAACATTACTGAGCTTCGCTGCGGAATCCCAGCCGTTGCTTCTGCTCACCCGGTTATAGTTCTTGAGCCAATCCTCGACGTATTCTCCTGAGGTCCCACCGAAATTCGGTGGCACTCTGTAGTACGCCATGGAATCCGCTGGAGCTGCCCTCGAAGCACCGGAGGTGGTGGTCTGATCCTGGGACATCTCGATTGACGAAGGCGAGAGTCAAGCAAGGCGGCGGCTGCGGCGAAGTCCTCGCAGTAGTGCTTCCGTCGTAGGGTTCGTGGTACCCAGCACCTTCCACCAAATCTGTTACGAACCACGTAGGTTTCAGGGGCTTTTAATGCGTAAGCAAAGCCGAGGCACCGAGGCAGTCGCGATCGTCTCAACAACGCAACGTCGTCGTCTTCTCTTCTGTGCGCGTTTTTCTCGAGCCACTGGCGCCTGTCTCAAACCACTGGCGCGCTGTAACAATATTGTAACGTTCATTTCCATACTTAATCTCTCTACGTTTCCCGATGAGTCCTCCAACGTCCTTATAGTGATCTTTACCCCGTCCTACCTTTGCCTTGCTCTCGGTAAGTTCTAAAGCGTCATGGCTACAACATATTTTTAGTCGCAATAAGAATGTCATCGGCTACGCAGACCAGACCGCATTAGTTGCGCAAACCATTTTTGGTAACTTGGTTAGCATCTTATTCCCAGTTCCTTTGGGGTGGAAAGGGCCATCTCGCATTTACACTACTTGCTAATATGGATGGTGAAAACCGTCCCCAAGGGCTTTCCTGTTGCATGTGTTTTTTTTTCCGCTGGTTCTAGAATTTACGTGATTCTCGGCCCTAACTTAGAAAGCACAGGAGGACAACAGAAAGCTTACAGGCAAATCACAGGGACATATACCAAGCGATAGCCAAACGTTCGCCTAAGTATCATGCATCCCTCAACGGGTGAATTTTTCATACCTTGGCTTCTACAACATCCGCTGCTTAACCAGGTGAAGCAAGCCTAAACCTTGGGCTCAGCAAGACTACTTGTTCAACAAATTTGCTTGTCGAAACGTTGCCTCCAACAGCAATTTCTGTTCAATAGTGTGCGCATGTGACTCCACTTACCATAAGCATTTCATGTAACGGGCGAGTAAAGAGCTGCCTGGACTGAAGAGGCAAACAAAATGTTTGGATATGGACTGTATCGGCAATGTTGTTCCATATTTCGTATCAATTTAAGACTGTGTACTGCTAAACTTACTTTTTATGCCATCAAAATGAGACCATGCGCACGACAAATACACCATAACATTGACGTCACGATGTCAGTCTGGTATCACAATCACCCTGGAAGTTGCTTACGGGAACCCCAGTTTACTTTTACAGCGTAAGCTGTTATGAGATCACAACAACGGCGCCGTAGTTGTCCGCCGCCGCCGCCGCCCGTGTGCGCCCGTGTCCGTAACCAATATCGCTTCTCGTGAAGAAAAGGAAAACTGCTGCCATCTATTGGCGCTGATTTCCTCCGCATAGCCTTCGCAATGTGTTTTTACGAAGTGCTGCCTCGTGAAGCAGTTTTGTCGTATCGCTCCATGCATCACGCGACAGGCGACGTGCGCAGCCCCGACAGCAACCTGACATGGCTCTTCGATATACCTGATGGCGCCTCCTCGCAAGATGCGTACCGCTGCTGAAGAAGAGAATCGCAGAGTTACGCGCGCGGCTGCAGTAGGGCGACGTCGGACACAGCAGACCGCTGTGCAGAGAGAAGCCCAAACCGCAGAGTTATGGCGCAGGGGATACCCACCGCCTGTACTTGCACTAGTTTCCCTAAGCGTTTACAATGGCCTCTAGGAAGGTCGCTCCTTCAGTTTACGCTGTCACTGCCCTGCGATTCCGGGCAGGCCTGGATCTTTTTTGGAAGAACGGCGACTTTAGTGGTTGAACACTACTGAATTCTAACACTATTGAATTCTAAACATTTCTAAATGTGCCTTGTATAACAGGAAAGTGAGAGTGCCAGAGATAGCTACAGTAGAAGCGCAAGGTGGAGTGCATGTCGGCTGTCAAGCGCCGCTGCGAGTGCGTCATTGAGCGGTTCTCCAAAGTGATTTACCCTGTGTTCCGCGCTTCCAAAAGATTGGATGCTGACTAAAAGTATTATCTGCTTAGTCGGCGTAGTTTACAATAATAATGATCAAATGAAGACGTTAGTCGAGCATGCCGTTAATCATTAAGACGTCCGTCCATCATGCTGGCTCAGTTATAGTTTATGAGCAATTATCATGCACGTGTCATATCGCTGCAGGATCGTCGCATGGTGCCATATGTTTGATGGAGGACTGCTTGAGTTTTTTAGATATGGGCTGTAGGTGTATCCATAGCGGTCTATCAGAAGAACGATGATCATATTCTAAGAACTATGCATGATAATGACGGACTTCATATTCACTCAAGCTCATTTACTGATGTTTGATATTTTCTGGGGCATGGCTCAGATGTGGCCAGAGAACGCCAGTAACATGATGTGAAGTTAGCAATTAGCCATGCCTTTCGATGATAGGGGGTATGTGGCTGTACAGGACCTTAAAGTCAAATCGCTGTGTGGAGGCGTGACAAATATATGGCATAAAAGTAATACTTATGCCGATGGAATTGCGTACGGCTGATCAACGCATGATTAGTGGTGACGTCTCTTAAAACCAATCGTATAGTGTGCCCCGCATGCCTTTCGTCGCGTACATCACTAATTAAGTAGTATGGACGCCTTGGTGTGCAGTGGCGACTGTTGACGATTCCCAAAGGGGAGTGCTTCTCGACGAGAGCAGGTCCACCGAGCATCATTGGTGTTTCTGGATGCTACCGGTCTGGCGGTTCGTATATAGACATATTTTGTTTTGTCTGTGTATTCCTATGTTATTACTTTATTTCTTTTTCCCCTCTCCCTCTTCCCTTTTCCTTCTGCCAAAAGGCGTTGTGCCCCTCCCTGTGGCAGTTGACAGCCTGGTCTATCGTCATGTCCTTGTTCCATACATGTTTACATTCTGAATAAATAAATAAATAATGTAAAAACTAGAGTACTTAGGCAGCATGAATCCTTCGCCGCGGTCCTTGATCCCATGGATACGGAGGAAAGTGCTTTTCTTGACAATATGGCATCAGGGGCGTATCGTGGGAGGCCGTGCCACAGGTCCCCTGGATAAAGGACCCGGAAAGTGCGTATACTTCCTAAAAAGCTCAGGACTGATTCCGATTTTAGAGGGGGTTCTTTTTCTAAAAATATACAGGGAAGCAGTCGAGATGTTTCCGAAATGGTAGTGAAAAGTGGTCTTTAGTCGAAATTTCCATTGTGGTAGGTTGCAGAAGGATATGCACCACGTCAAGTGGTTCACCACAAGAGTCAACACATGGCTGGATTGTCGCCAAACAGAAGGTATTTGTGTGTGTGCTGTATGCGTCCTACCAGTTGGTAAAACGTCACTTCTGTTCAACGCACATTCCATATTTGCGCCGGTTACCGAGAGAAGGCTTCATAACGTATAGTTTATTTTCCGTTTCCCTGTCTCCTAAGTGCGGCCAGTAAGCTCTCTTTTCCTCATGCAGGGCTTCAAATCCATCACAGGGACACCAGGGTACACGTTGGCTTCATTTGTATGGGCAGATATTATCGGCCATCTCAATACCATCAATCTCACGGTGCCCTGGCACCCAGCGAAGAACCACTTGTTGCTCGGATGTATAAGCCGTGCACAGAATATGGCAAACAGGTATTGTTGCAGGATTTTAGTACCTATTTACTGTTATCAAGTGTTTTACAACCCTTAACGAGTCCGTGTAGATAACAGCCTTTGGTATATTTGAATCTGAAGGTACCGCTGCATGTATAGCATACGCTTCCTCTGTAAAAATACTGTGAAGAAATTTAAAGGTGGCATTGGGAAGAGATGGACCGGCCGTCGCCTACGGCACGCCAACGTGAGCGTTCGAAGAGCAGTGAAGAATTCAGGACAACAGTAGTTATGTTTCAGCATCATTAAGTACATGCGGATCGTAAGAGCTGCTAGCTGGGACAGCATGATAATGAATCCAGTCCCACTAAGGCTTCTAAAACACAGAGACAAGAGTTCTGGTGCCATTTCTTTATCCTCTTCTGTCTTCAGAGTCCCAGCCTCAATATTTATTGCATTACATACGGAGGTGGGCGACCGGCGCTACCTATGTGACATCTACGAAAGACGTTGCAATCAACGAGCTCCTACTGCCATCGAGACAGCAGTTCAGAAGTAGGGTGGCCATCCTTTTCGCAAGGAGACATGCATTTCTTCAACAAGTCTACTAACGCACATTGGATAGGACTCTCTAGCTGCCGGACGGTTATTAAATATTTAGGCACCGGACCTATCGTTCAGTGTTGTATATGTAAGGTGCATGGTATGAGTTCATTTTAAGAAAGTACGCGAATGACATATACGTCTTTGCATGTGGAGTGACCATTCGTTTTCGTGAGCATAGAGGCTTTACACGGGGCTTGCTAGGAAGGCACCCGCTTAAATGCGAATGCCTAAATGGGGCACGAGGTCCACTTTCTTCCTCCTCGAATTGTATCCCCTTCAAGCAATGGAGGCTTCGCGATAGGGCTTCCATAATGCCTTCATCGCGATGCGGCCGCAGTGGTCCAACCGAGCAACGTGGCAAGAACTACACGGGCAAGCAGGAACCACAGACTGTGGGACAGGATGGCGACACTATATGGACTGATGTTCCTTTGAAAATTATGTAAATTTTATGCCAGAGGGAAACCTGAATAAAAAAAGAAACAACTCGAGATTCAACGAAAACACTGAGTTCTTGAGCTCTTTGAATATGCTCTCTGCAGCTTATCTTGCTCGGAAAAGCACATAATGCTCTTTAGAGAAGAAACGGAAAAGTACCGCATTTATTAATAAAACTGGCAAAACAGACTGTGAGCACTAGGTCCATAGATGACCAGAAAAACCTTGTCTTTCACCCCGCTATCCTGGAGCTCTGGTCAAAATAGGTAAAATAAGCGCATGTAATGCTTGTCATAGGGTTATTACACGTATCGTTCGTTGCCATTTGAAGTTGTGCCACAAAAAGCGCGGCTTGTTTACTGCTAGCAAAAGGCTACTCTAACCGGTTTCCAGTTCGCGTTCATTTTGCCGCACCTCTCAATGTGACCGTCTGGCTATGTCTCCTTCTTGTAAGAACATCCGCAGGCATTGCATTTGAGCAGCTATTGCGTTGCATGACACTCGTTAAAGTGCCTAATCAAGCTCGTTTTGTGTGCAAAGCTTCGGAGGCACAAGCTACACTGAAATGGCTTTTCACCGGTGTGTGTACGGAAATGCTGTACTAAACGAGAACGTTTACCCCAGAGCCGACCACAGAAGTTGCATAGGTGGCGTTTTCTGGCTGCGTGGTCGCTCATATGTTGTTGAAGGTCATCAGCCCTTTCGAAGGCGAAGTCACAAATGTCGCACACGAGAGCTGCACTACTGTCCATGGTTCCTTGCAGTTTGCTTGATTCCCCGCTGGCACCAGATACACTGCGACAGAAGAACAGCGAGCCCATTTAAGGAAAATCTGATGTCAACAGCTTATTGCTGAGATCGTAGACAGTTGAACAAGCGTGCGTGTCAGGAACAAGATTTGTGAACACACGGCTTGCCTAATTCATAATGCGACAAGCCATGAACGAGGGCTTTTAAGATGCTGAAGCGTGTTCTCTGGCGTGAAACCTGTTCCAACCGCGTTGATGTTTTCTTCATCGTATCGTTACATATTTGGCATGGACGTCAAGTTATCGCAGTTATGACTTCTGTCCGTTTAACTCTGTCTGTCTGTTAACCGCCTACGTCTTCGTGCTCTCATGGCCTATCTCTGTTCACCTACCTCGGGATCGTAACATATAAATCTATGGCCAAAATGAGTGAATCATTCAGACATCGCCTAAATCATAATCGTTGTGTGCGTCATGATTATCGACAGCACAATCCCGTGTGGTTCAGACCCGTAATGCTAGGCGCTAGATATGCGGATATGCGCCTAAACTGAATGAATCGTAACATCGCAGCTATTGCTTAACAACGGCCTGCCAAATGATAATTTAATGAGAACGCTCTTCGCATAGGACAAGAGCAGAAAGGCGCCGACGAACCTTCGACCTACCATTCTTTAGCTATGCAGCATTTGAAGCCCGCACACCCAGGTGCCAGGAAGGCACCCTACCACTAGGCCACAGCTGCTCTTCCAACGTTCCAATCGAAGCTCTCTCATCAACAGTCGTACATATGTCGCTTGCGCTCACATTGCGCGTAGACGTTAGTCCTTGTAACGCATGGATGAATGCCAAAAAGTCCGAAAAGGGCGAATTCCCAGCTGATTGCTTCTCAAGACAGCCACTCCCAGAATTCATGGGAATCGCTTAATCCTCTTGGCCAAACCGTTATGTCTTCTAACTGGTGGCTACATTACATTTTAAGGATGAATATTTCCTTATGAATTTCTTGGCCTCAAAGTCTGTTGTATTGGTTAAGGTTGTGTCCGTTGCGTCCTTTCACATTTTGTTATTTCAGAGCACGTGTCTTGTTTTTGTAGATTCCCCGCCACGGTGGACTAATGGGCATGGCATTCTGCTGCAGGTCCCGATGTTGCAGGGTCGTATCCCGGCTGCGGTAGCTGCATTTCGATGGCCGCGAAATGTTGAGACCGGTGTGCTGTGCGACGTCAGTGCACGTTACAGAACTCCAGGGGGTCGAAATTTTCGTATCCCTCAACTACAGCATCCCTCACAATAATATCCTGCTTTTTGTACCTAAAACTCCAGGAATCAATCAATCAGTCAATCAGTCAATCAATATCTTTGCAGACTGGTTGCATCTAGGCAGCATGGGGGGGGGGTCTTTTAGTCAGCCGCCATCACGTGTTAACATTCCGCGCTACGTGACGCCTTCTGAGGAAAAAATTACGCCATTTTCGGCTATAGGGGACCATGAGGCGATGCGAAGCAGCACTGGGAGTGCACACCGCGTTTGCATCGGTTTGACTATGTATCGCGCTTGCATCGATTTGACGCTAGCAGGCGCTACCTGCATCAGCGTTCTCTTAAGGACGAAGGCGCGTTCTCGTTCCTTGCGAGCTGGTAAAGCGTTCATCGAAGAAAGCGCGTTTCCATAGTCAACGCGCGCCGTTCGGAGAGGAGGAATGCCGAGTGGAGAGGAAATGAGACAGGGAGAGGAGTGGGAGGAGGGTGCGCATGCGCAGTGCGGGTGTGGACGCCGACGCCGCGGGGCAGAAGCGAGAACGCAGGAGAAGCCCAAGCAGGTGGTCGGAGAGAAGTGGAGAGAATAAGGCGCAGCTGTTGCAGAGAGGGAAGGAGGAGAGTTGCGCATGCGAAGTGTGAGTGCGGACGCCGACGCCACGGGACATGCCACCGGTAAGAAATGCTTCGCAATTAAAGGAAGTGTTTCTCGCCGCCGTGAATGCCGCTGATTAACGGTCCCATAAAATGAGTGTCCATAAATACCAAATGAAGTAGGCGGTAGAGCGATCGCGCGTGTTTCTCTGCTGCGAAAGTGCCCCCATCCAGTTGTGGCACTTTTCCTTGTTGCGTGACACGAACAACACCTTCCCGATAACTCTGGTGTATTTGATAACCCCGACGTTGGAAAGGCACCTTGCTTCTTGAAGTTTATAACTGAAATGACGAGGATAGTTAACTCGATGAACAAATCGCAAAGTACGATTTAAAACAGGGAATGTCGCGGGAGCCAACGTTTCGACAAGCGGACTTGTCTTCGTCAGGGCGGCAACTGCCTTCTCCAGCGTTCGTTTATGTACGCCTTTGCACACTCTCCCCCGTCCTCAGAAAGAGAGGAGGAGAAGAGCAGCACGTGCGAACACACACAAAAAAAAGGGGGGGGGGGGGTTGGATGCAGGGGTATTTGGGTGACAGGTGTTAGCATGACTAATATAAAAGGCAAGAGCAAGAGCTTCCAAAGAATCCGCTCCTTGTACATATCTTGCAAATGCATTGTGTGCGCAGTGCTAGAAAGCAAGATTAAAAAAGGAACACACGCTCGGAACAGAAGTTACTCCTATGTCATGTGTCCCCCCCTCCACCCGGCACCACCTGCCCCCCACGAACAATGCATTTCACCGAAATCTCGGGGCTAAAAAAAGTAACTACACTGTTTAACGTCCTTGTTCTCGTCGAACAGGATGGGGGCTCCGCACCTGAAAGTTGACTTTCTTGGTGAAATATTGTTAGCTTGTGCATACCTCAACCTTTTGTTGTCTTTGTTAACACTCTACCGTATCTAATGGATTCAAGAGTTCCCTTTGAAAGGTTTATGCCTGTAGGTTGGAGAGTATTTAACCTGTATATGAGGCAGGATTCCCTGTATTTTCTGTCCCTCGGCGAGCGGAAGTTTCCTTGAAGTATTTACTAGTGGTGTGTTACAAAACTCCCTGTAGACGGCTAAATAGACAGCTACATAGCAGCGGCATCTGAAAATGACACTGAAACGGTTTTGGCGACTTTGTACAAATGCATTCCACCGATGTGCACAGATGTTTGTATCACTTGCACTTTCTGTCCAAACTAGAAGAGAAGCTCAGGGGAAGATGGATTCTTGAATCTATGAACAAACCGCAAAATACGATCTAGAGCAGGGAATGTCGCAGGAGCCAACGTTTCGACAAGCGGAGTTTTCTTCGTCAGGGCGGCAACTGCCTTCTCCAGCGTTCGTTCATATACGCCTTTGCACACTCTCCCCCGTCCTCAGAAAGAGACGAGAAGAGCAGCACATGCGAACAATAACATAAAAAACTGTGTAATTAAAACTGTGTACTTTCTGTGTAATTCATTCTGCACGATTTTATAATATGTAACTTGTATTTCACCTTTTCATGCTAGCCTCTGAGCATCATCCTGTATAGTTCATCTTTTATGGCGCTTTTTGTATTACTTGTTTGTTTAACATGCTGTGCTTTTTAATTATCTTTTTTTGCTTACATAATCTAAGTTTGTCTATACATTTGGTTCATACAATTTGTGTCAAGCCCCCCTTACACAATGTCCATGTGGCCATGTGAGGTAGTTTCAAATAAAAAAATAAAGATAGCTCGGGTCCTTCTGATCATTAGCATAACAATATCAGTACTATGCGTTAAGCATGGAATTTACTACAAAGTTTTAAGTACGCACATCGCAAAATATCGATGCGACTCTGCACAAAGCGTTTTCGACCGCCCCTCCCCATGGGACATGCGATTGGTGCCACGAAGCGCAAGCCACGGGACGTCACCAGTACCGAACGGCGAGCCAACGGTACCGTCGCGGCATCTGGCGGCGTGCACACGAGTCGCCGGCGCTCTATTACAGAGGCTAGCACTGCCGAGGCCGGCGGCCTCAGTAGAAATATCGCGGCGCTATATTGCTACGGAGGGCTCGGCACAGCGGCTGTGGTGGGAGACCCAGTCGTCGCTAGCGCGCACTCCGTGGCTGATCGAGTTGAGGACGAACAGCAGTGGTGAGGAGGAAGGCGACAGAAATAAGCCTATAGCTGCCTTAGCGTAAGGTGCTCAGCTTTATTTATAGTGTGAATGATTTCACAATTGCGTTGTCTAATGAGACACATAATCTAAAAAAAAAAACGTTTAAGCGACCATTTAAAGGGAAACTCCGGCGGTTTTTCAATGTTTAAATTCTTCAATAAAATTTTCAATATACGTTGTCCTCGTACCGTAATGATATCTGCCAATTAAGGCGGATGTAGCTCATTTAGTTTTCCTGTAAATGAATTTTAAAAATTTATAGCGGATTCAGACGCGAGCCACCCTGTGTTTTTGACCTCATCACCTCCACGCTGCCTACCCGAGCCATCAGGCCTTCAAAAGCAAAGCGGCGGTACTTCAGCGCTCAAATCGTCTCTGTCATGATCAGAAAAGCTGGCGTAACGCCATATGTCGCCGCATGACCTCGCCACTGCCATTTCTATGGCGCCAGTTCCATATTTCTGGTGGCGGGAAGGTAGCGACGTCACCGCACGCGCGTTTCACGAAGCGTCTACCCGTTTCGGTTTCTGTTTGAAGAGGAATTTCTGTTTCGTATTTAAAATTATTGGTGCGTTTCTGAGCAAACTGAACCGCCATGGCGGTTACTGGACTATCATTACCATAGGAAAACATTGATATCAGGACATGATGAAAAAAACTCCGGAGTTGCCCTGTAAGTCCCATCCCGTTTCCCACGTAGACGGTAAAATAGACAGCTTCGCGAAGACGATATACGAAGACAAAAACGATGCAGGCTACATTGCTGTCCAAACAATATGGCGGCTGATAGGATTGCTTGAATATCAACAGAGCTCGCCGGACTGGTCGTCTACCCGCAAGTAGGCGCTTTTTGAAGCGCTTAATATCATCGACATGCCCCGCCAAGGTGGTCTAGTGGTTACGGCACTCGGCTGCTGATCCGAGGGTCGCGGGATCGTATCCCGGCCGCGGCGACTGCATTTTGATGGAGGCGAAATGTTGAGGCCCGTGTGCTGTGCGATGTCAGTGCACTTAAAGAACCCCAGGTGGCCGAAATTCCCGGAGACCTCCTCTACGGCACCTTTCATAATGAGAGCTGGTTTTGGGACGTTAAACGCCACAAATCAATCCATCAGTGTGATCTGCATGAAACTTCGGATGGCATCGAGTACCGCACGAAGACGCTCTAGATGCTGCTCGAAAGTCTCCGAGAAAACGACGACGTCGTCCAAATAAACAAGGCAGGATTGCCACTTCAGACCGGACAAAACTGTGTCCATCATTCTTTGAAAAGTGGCGGGAGCTGAGCGCAGGCCAAAAGGAAGGACTTTGAATTCAAAGAGACCGTCAGGAGTGATAAATGCGGTCTTTTCCCGGTCACGGTCATCGACCTCGATTTGCCAGTAACCACTACGTAGATCCATGGATGAAAAGGATCTGGAGTGGCGAAGTCGGTCCAGCGAGTCGTCGATGCGAGGAAGAGGATAGACGTCTTTCTTTGTGACGCTGTTGACCTTGCGATAATCAACGCAAAACCGCAATGTGCCGTCTTTCTTTTTAACTAGCACAACTGGAGACGCCCAGGGACTCGTGGATTGCTGAATGATGTCGTCAGCCAGCATTTGTTTCACTTGTTCGCGAATGGCGTCTTGCTCCATTCGATACACACGGTAGGCGTGCTGTCGGATGGGTCTTTCGGCGGGTTCAGTAACAATCCTGTGCTTCGCAACGGGTGTCTGCTTGATCTTCGACGTCATGGCAAAGCAGTCGCTAAACGAAAGCAAAAGAGAGCGAAGACGCTCTTGCTGCGAAGATGATAGTGCAGAGTTGACATCCAGTTGAACAGTCGACTGCTTGTCTTCATGTGGGACGGCTGAAAGTTCTGCGACTGATATGCTGGTTCTCGCGTCGCCGATTTCTTCGAAGTGAGCGACAACAGCGTTTTTCGCGCAGTGCTGGTATTCGCGACTAAATTTCGTGAGTAGAATTTCAGAAGGCTGCTTGGTCAATTCGAGGAGGCCACGGGCGACACATACTTGACGAGAAAAGATGATGGATGCATTGCTTTCAACAATTCCAAGCGCGGCTCGGTCGCTGTCGCTCACTACTGTGACCAGGACGCTGGAACGGGGCAGTATGGTCGCAGAATCGTCATATACCCGGAATGCTGCTTTGTGCGATTTGCAGCCCTGCGAACTTGCGTTGCGTGAAAATGTTACCAGTAGCTCTGGAAGATTTATAATGGCCCCATATTCTGTAAGAAAGTCCATTCCTAAAATAATCTGCCTGGAGCATTGGCGTAGCACTACGAAAGATCCGACGAAAGCAGAGCCGCAGATATGTACTCGAGCACTGCATCTTCTAACCGTGTCACTAGATGACCACCTGCAGTACGGAGCTGAGGGCCATTCCATGGCGTCGTCACCTTTCGGAGAGTGGTGACCAATTCACCACTCATAACGGAGTAGTCGGCGCCGGTATCAATGAGGGCGGTGACTTGGTAATTGTCGATGGTTACCGTAATATCGGCGGAACGTCCTGCGTCGTTATCGGAAGATGCCGGTACAGATAAATCGTCGTCGTGAACTGGTCGCGTCGGAGGATGTTTGTCAGAACGATGAACGGCGGCCCCACCCCCGGAGGTCGCTGTCCTCGGTTTTCCTGACGTGGGCGTGGACTCGGGGTCCTGTTGCGAATATCAGCGAACGTGCTGGGACGGCTAGGAGAGGTGATGCGGCGAGGAGATGGCGTACGTGAATGGCGTCTGTATGCGGGCGAAAACGGTTGTTGCGTAGCCAGGTACTGCTCAATCTCGCGTGGTCGCTCACCATTGATTGATCGGCGCGCGTTGGGCGGAAATCCGTGGAGGCCCAGCCTCCTATAAGGACACTGGTAATACAGGTGGTCCGCTTCACCACAGTGGTAGCAAAGCGGCCTGTTATCCGAGGTGCGCCACACGTTTGATTTCCGCGTAACCTGTCGCGGACCCACGCACTCATACGTGTTTCCATTCGAAGCGGGATACTGACGTGGCATAGCTGGAGCAGTGAAAGGCGGACAGCGTCCGGTAGGCAGTTGAGGACTCCGCAACGCCTCTGCATACGTCGCGACTGGAACATCGGCTCGCACTGGTGCCAATGGTTGGGTAGCAGCCCTGAATTCCTCCCGAATGATGTCGCCAAGTGCAGTAACAGCTGGCTGCGAAGTGGTTGTGCGCACTTTCTCGAGCTCTTCGCGCACAACGCTCCGCACAAGCACACGCAGTGCTGCTGCATCATGTCCACAGGTGACACACGACACGGCGGCGACGGTGCTTTGGCGGTCGTACTGCAGGGACTGTTGTTGAAGCGCTCTCTCCATCGTCGTTGCTTCAGTTATAAATTCAGCGACTGTAGTTGGAGGGTTGCGCATGAGTCCTGCGAAGAGTTGTTCCTTCACCCCTCGCATTAGCAGACGAACTTTCTTCGTCTCAGCCATGTCAGGGTCCGCACGTCGGAACAAGTGCGACATATCCTCGACAAACATAGCCACGCTCTCATTTGGCTTCTGAATCCGAGTCTGCAGTGCCTGCTCTGCCTTTTCTTTCCTCTCGGAGCTGCTGTATGTCTCATGGAGCTGCCAGTTGGAATTCTGGCCAGCTAGTGATCGAGCGCTCACGATTCTCGAACCACGTACGCGCGTAGTCTTCGAGGGCGAAGTACACGTAACCCAGTTTCCTAGAGTCGTCCCATTCATTGACTGCTGCGACTATGTCAAAGTGCTCAAGCCAGTCATCTACGTCCTCGAACACGTCGCCGTGGAACGACTTCGGAACGCGTGCTGCGTAGACGACACTTGGGGTATAAGTAGGCTGAACAGTGTCGCACTGTTGCGACTGACCTGCTCCACCGGTGGCCATCCTTACCGGGCTCACAGGACCGTATTCAGGAGGTAGCCCTTGCAAGCGGTGGCTGTGGCGAAGTGGCTGGTTTTCTTCCGGCTTAGTGGGAATGATGGCAGGAATTCGAAGCGAGGATGGTAGGATTGATACCCAGCACCTCTACCAATTTGCCACTATAAATGCAGAAGAGGCAACAGCCAGTCACCCTGCAAAATGGCACCGATCGAACAGCACGTCCTCTTCGTTGTCTTCGTCTACCTCCACGCCACGGTCCGTGGTGCGCTAAATAAAGCTGCGGATGGCCGTAACTGCACAACGCACACAGATGCACTGAAGTTCTGCGTAAATATGTATGTATGCATGCATGTATGCATGTATGTATAAGGGTGTCGATCCGAAGTCGAAGGGAAAACCATAACGGAACCGGAATTTTCCGCGAAGCTAAACCCCAATCCGAACCGATCTTCTCAGAACCTGCTTGAACTAGAACCGAAGCTGAACAGCAAGAAATAATACCGGTTATCGGTTCGCAACAAACCGGTGCAAACAGCTGTGGTGTCGCGATCTGCCTGCAGGGCACGTCGCTGCGATTCGTTCTGGCTTATCTGTGGATCACTATCCGCTTCTATATTTGGCTCATCGCCTTCCTGCGAATCTGCCTTCCTTCTTTTTGCGCTGCAACGGTCCAGTGGTGCTCGAATGCACGCCCAGAAGCCGTGGATGCAAGCCCGGCCGCAAGGTCGCAGGCACTTCGGAGGAAGCGAAACGCTAAGGGTCGCGCGTACTGTTCGTTATATGCTCGACAACATCAGGTGACCACATTTGTCGGATCCACCCACTACGGTGTGCCTCTCCTTTTCACTCCTTCATTCCATTTAACGAATCTAGTGATGTGCTGCTAAGGGCTACAGAGAACAGCATTCACTTAAGTGAACCACAACTATTATTGGCCCTCACCCTTCGAGCACGAAAACATATGTCGTTTTTACCACATGTTGATACTCCTCCGAAGCTGCCAGAACCATTTTTTTAATAAACATGCGAAAACCGTCTTAGCGATAACCAATCTTTGCAACTGCAATCGCTTAATATATATGTGCTAGCGAAAAAGGCCGACCGAGAGCCTGAGATCTGTATTAGCCTTGCTGCGTCAAACCGCGATATACAGCGCAGCCTTTTAGAAACTTAGAAGCAAGTCTGTCTCCCCTTTATGCACTGTTAAGATCGGCGTAGGCCCCCCCATGGATGTGGTGGAGGGAGGCTGCTGCCGGTGGCCGCTGGATCTACTTTTCGAGGAAGATGACCGTGGGGAGCGCGTGGGCCTGCGTTCTCACGGATCTGCATCCCTGGGCTGCCGTCTCGAGGAGACGAGTGCATTGTTTGACGCGGCAGCGACGGCCTTGTTCACCAGCCCGCGGGAAGCTCCCGGAATCCGCCTGGACCGTCGGTGTGTCGTGCGGTGCGTGTGTGCGCGTTTGTGTCGCCTTTGTGGCAAGAACTTCGCGGCCGCACCGATGCAGCGAGAGGGGTGCATCAGCGCACCGGCCGACTGTGAGCACTGCTGCCAGCGGGTGGCCTATGGCCTCCCCAGTGTGAGAAACGGCAGCATTCGTCAAAAGGACGGGGCCGGGAATAGTGCTTTTATTTGTGTTGCTGTTGTTCTTCAGCAAGCCTCTTCGCCGAACCGTACCTTCTCCGGATTTCAGCATCGGCTGCCACCCGGGTCACGTCATACCTTGCCACCGAGAAGCAGCGAAGGCGGGGCGTGACCTCCTCTCTTCGAGGGCGGAGACGACGTCGTCATTGGACATTATTGTACATAGGTTGTATATAATAAGAGCGCAAAAGAGCCCCGAGCTCAGATCATGTTGTAAAATAAACCATCTCTCTCTTCTTCTTCACACTCGTCATCGTCTCCGTGTCAACCCCGCACTCCGGCAACCTTCCCTTGGAGTCGGGATGGGTGAAACGTCGACCTTCTAGCGGTGGATCCTAGGACCGACAGCCCGACTCCTGCAACTCCCACCAGGATCACAACAGCACCTTACCAATTTCTGTTTCAATTTAGACAAAATTAATTATTTTGCCACTTTTCTCAGCACGGTTGTGTTTATTGAGAAATGCGGTGTTGTCAACAAGCGCTGTACCCCAAAATAGATGCATTTATGATTAAACTATTCGTGATATCATTAAGTTCAGCCTGATTATCTACCGAATTCAACACCGTCTGGTCGCACATGCATGCTGCATATGTATGAAAGTATGAGCTCATTTCGTTCCAGCAGATCCTACGGAATATTTCACTTCATTTTGCTCAATATTGGACGACCGTTCTTGCTGCAGCATTGTTATATGACGCGGATAGGAAATTTAGCTCGTCGGACACCCACTTAAATCTCCACTGTTCCGCAAAGTTCTTGTATAACTAGTGATAGAAAGAAGGACGTGCAAGAAAGCGTTCAAGTTCGGACGCATCAGAGGTACGCAAAGGCTTGCCAAGTATCGCAGTGCCCATAACGTGGCCCCGTTTTACAACAGAACTCCTAGAACCACCGTACAATGATCATTCCGTCTTTCGCAGATGAGAAAAGCTTTCCCGCGCCCTCGAACCCAATACCAGACAGAACTCATATTTGTGTGACTGGGCGGTACATCAGACGGACACTTTCTGCCACAGATGTGCTGGTTTAGCGCGAGTAAATCTCTTACATAGTGTTACCGTATGGCAGAATCATACTGCACGGTGCGCTGGCGTAACACATAAACTGCAGTTTATTCTTACAAAATTAGCGGTGGAATACTATTGGCCAATATTGTGGAACTTGGGTGCACTGATCAGTACGACGACTTTAAAGGGTGAAAGCACATTTCTCAATGCGCCGCGTAGCAAGGAAGGGAGAATGCCAGTTATCACTATAGCGGAAGCGCTAGCTACGGTAAATGTTGGCTGTGTCAACCGACGCTGCGAGTACGTCATCCCGCGGCTCTGGAAAGCGATTCACTCTGCGTTCCGAGAAATTTAGACGCTAGCAACAAGTTGTGTCCGCTATTTCCGTGGTTTGCGATATTGTCCACATGAAAATGTTAGTCAACCACGCCGTTGGTCGGTTATCTTAAGGCGTACGTCCACCAAAGTACCACAGGAATGGTTTACGAAGAGTTGTAGCGCGAGTGCCATGTAGCAGGATCGCTGCATTGTGCTAGATTTATGAGGGAGGCTTTCTGGAGTTTTGTGGAAATCGGCTATATAGAGGTATATATGTAGTAACCTGTCAGAAGAACGTTAACTCGATTCTTAAAAGAGAGAACACGTGATAGTGAGGGACTTCACGTTCATTCGAGCTGGAACGCTATGCCGGGCCAGTAATGGAAGTCTCGCGATTGTGCTTGCGGTTTGCCTTCATTGTAGTGCGGCCACAACGTTCAAAGCAAGCAACGTGTCAGGAATTGCATGCGTAAACAACAGCCACTCACTATGAGATCGTACGGTGAGTATGTATAGATTGCTGTTCATTAAGAATCTGAAATGCAACCAAATCACTTATTTCTTATGCTTTTTCATTCTGCCCTCAACGTGTTGTCTTGGTAGGAAATGGAAGTCACATGCTTTGGAGATGAACGGAAAAACCCGCACTTAATAATAGAAATGACAAAACAGGTTACGTAGACTAGGATCAGAGGTATAAGAAGGGTGTCCGCTCTTTCACGCAGCCATTCTTCAGCTGTAGTCAAAATGGTTAAAATAAGCGCATGCAGGGCTTATCAGAGTGCAAGTACTTTGATAGACCTTTGCTGCTTAAAGCAACTGTCGCACAGGACGAGCAACATTATTCGCTTCTAGAGAAAGGCTGTGCTACACTGGTGTCGAGTTCGCATTCAATTTGTCGCACTTGGCAATGTGCTCGTCTACTTGCTCCTGTGTCGCGCCACGGTGGTTTGGTGACTATGGCACTCTGCTTCAGATCCGAAGGTCGCGGTATCGAATCCCGATCGCGGCTGCATTTTTATCAAGGCGAAATGTTGGGGCCGTGCGCCGTGTGAAGCCAGTGCACGTTAAAGAACGCTATGTGGCCGAAATTTCCGCAATCCTCAACTACGGCGTCTGTCATAATGAGAGCTGGTTTTGGTACGTTAAACCCTATATAACAACAGTACGCCAGGAATCAACAGCCAAATTGTTCTACATGTTCCTTTTACGCAGCGTACGAGGGTTTATTTGTCAGCAGCCAGCTCGTACTAAGATTCCGTACAACGTGACGTCTTCTGATGAAAAAGATGTGTACTGCGCACCTTCCGCGCTCGCCACCATGGCTACAAGTGTCGCTGGTTCCAAGACAATGTCTTCCAAGACAATGTTTGTGCAGAACACCCCACTAAAGTAGGCGTTATAGCGACCGCGTGAGCGACCTAGTGGGAGCGACCGGCGTTATAGCGACCTAGTGGGAAGATTACCACCATGTAGCCGTGGTACTTTTCCTTGTTGTTCAGCAACAACAGCCGCTTACCTGTTACCTTTCCGATAACTCTGATGTATCTGATATCAGCGACGTTAGCAAGGCCAGGGCTGGACAGTTGCTCGATATAAGAGTATCGCGATAGTATTTCCGAGATACTTTTGAGTATCTGTATTGCTGTATCGACAAACATTTTGTTTTGTGGGGTTTTACGTCCCAAAACCAGTTCTGCTTATGAGAGACGCCGTAGTGGACGGCTCCGGAAATTTTGACCACCTGGGGTTCTTTAACGTGCACTGATATCGCACAGCACACGGGCCTCTACATTTCGCCTCCATCGAAATGCAGCCGCCGCCGCCGCTGGGGTTCGATCCCGCGACCCTCGGGTCAGCAGCCGTGTACCTTAACCACTAGACCACCGTGGAAAAATATATTGGTATCTCTGTTGTAAAATACTTTTATGATGTTGTGGCCGCATCGCGATACTATTGAGGATACAGGTATCCCGTTACTTCTTTTTTGCGGCAATGAGCTGAGACGTGTTTCCAATGGCGTGTTTCCGCGGGGAAACTTGGTGACAGCGAAGTCTAGATGACGGCCGAAGATCTGTAGATGGCGGCCTATTTAAGAAGCTCCTGGTGCTTAGGTGTAATTAACACGCCAAACTTTAACAGTACAGATATTTAATGAATAAATGCATATTTTTCTCAATCCGTTCGTTAGTGGTTCCAGCGCTTCGTTTGAGGTAAGCTATTTCTAGCATAGCTAATACTGTTGCCGCCAAGTATGTCGATTTCGGTGTACAAAGTATGCTACTCTTGCTGCCATACAGTATAACGTTTTATTGTAACCGATATCTGCACTTATATCGTTATTAACAATTATGTACAGCGTGAGACTTTTTGTAATGCCCTAACGGAACTCTGATACTCTTATAGTAATCTGATACTCTGATAAAGTAATGGATAAATCGCCAGTTTCAATGCGTAGCCACATTTTGAATATTCTGCTGGGCATAGTAAATGTATTTACGGAGTATGAAGATCCCCGACATAGAAAAATAGTATTTCAGTATCCGTGTTGCTGTATCTGTATTTCTGAATAATTTTTTAGTCTCTTTGCAAAAACATTTTTGAAATATCCCCATATGTTATTAAAAATGCTTCTAAGTATCTCTATTTTACACTTCCAAACCGTGGTTTCGATATCTGTATTCCGGAATACTTTTTTTGGGCATCTCTGCCCTGGCCAGGACAAAGCATCCTACTTCCACAAGTTCGCAACAGAAATGAATAGAATAGTGAACTCGTTCACAAATAAACTCGTTGGAAAATATGCGTTCTAATGGATTACAACGGAGCAAATTGTGAATAAACTTACAGCTCTGCCCGAATATCATGCCTGCGCATTACAAATTAACAGTGAAACATATGCTAGGCAATACATTTATCACATTGTCCCAGTGCGCTGAATAGGAAGAACACAAGGTGAGAGGCAAGGAGAGCTGACAAAACAGTTTACGTACGCTACCTGTAGAATAAATTGTCGCTCATGCGCTCAAGCTTCAACCCTTACGGACTAACCAAGTTGGCGGAGCTCAGCAATTTCTCAAATTTGCGGTAACCGCAAGTGGTACAGAAAGCGATGATGTAGGGCGCCTCACCCGCAGTCCATCGACTAGTAGCCCATCGACCAGTAGCCCATCGTTTATGGTGTACAATAACAGACTGTCAATCGAGTAATCCGTTCCTTGTTCAGCGACTGCCCAGTTCTGATGATAATGATGATGATGATGATGATGATGATGATGATGATGATCATGATGATGTGAACAATCTGATGAGGTGAAAGTGCCCATATTGCTAAGTCATGAGGACAATTGCTCTCATGAATGGATTTCACAGCTCAATGTTAGGCTACGCTCCATCAGTCACTGTTTTACAACTGCGGGATAAAGCCATGGAATGAGAAATATGAACCTAGCAAATCTATCGAGCACTGCAGTAAATGTTCTCGTAGCACCGTTTCTTACAAAGGTAATCGAAATAGCCAGACTAATGAGCTGATCATTTGGTTGAAGTGGTCAGTGTCGCTCCCCCAGCGCGTTGGAGTGGTGTTTTATTTGGCTTTTTAAGTTTCGTAGCAGACGTTCACGGCTACGAAGTATTAAACAGCGGACACAAAAGAACGCGGTTCCTACGCCGGGCTCGGCAGTCTAGCTTTTATGGAGACAGTTTTTGGGGCCGTGCAATTTGATTTTTGTGCACGTTGGAAAACCGCACTTTGTCAAATTATCTCGAGAACTCAATTACATCGTACATCGTATGGATAACGTATCGTAACCATAGCGGCGCGGTTGAATTACGTATCGTACGTATGGTTCATCGTATGGTTCCATGTCGTAACCACAAAGCCTACCAGAAAGCAAGAAATCCCGTAAAAAATCGAAAAACTATCAAAAAGCTTGTAGTCCTACACGTTTTGTTAGGAACACACCGAAATGACAGACATGGCCGCGTCGTTTTCCCCAAAGAGAGCATAAGTTCTATCTTGGTTGTCAAGGTGCTCACAAAGGGCGTGGATTGAGAACCCACCTCTGATTCACCAACGTGGTCCCTGCCCCGCTGTTGTTGGGGTCTGCTGCGAAAATGTTTCCAGAAAACATCGAACATGATGGTAGCACTTCTCCCTCCCCTGTTGGTTGTTGGATGTCCTCTCTGCAGGGTGACAAAGAGGAATGGGTAAGTCGAAGCTGACCAATGAACTCGGTGTCTCAAACGCAGCCTTGTTAGGTTGTCGGGAGTTGTGTAAAGGATGGTGAGAAAGAAGCCCCTTCTTTTGTGACTCACCTCTGACACACCAGCGTGGTCCCTGCCCCGCTGTGTCTGGGGTCTGCTGCGAAAATGTTTCCTGAAAACGTTGAGCATGGTGGTAGCACTTGCCCATCTTCTGTCGGCTCTTGGATATCGAATCTGCAGGGTGATAAAGGGGGATGCGTAAGTGGAAGTTGAACAATGGAGTCTGCGTTGAAAACGCACCCTTCTTAAGCTGCCTGGAGTGAAGTGTAAAGGATGGCGAGATAGGAGCCCCTCCCTTTCTGACTCACCCATGATTCAACCGCGCCGTCCCTGCATCGCTGTAATTCAGCGTAGCTGCGTAAACGTTTCCAGAAAGCATTGAACAAGATGGCAACGCCTCTTCATATCCTCTTTGCTGTTGGGTCTCCACTCAGTAGGGTGACAAGAGGAGTTGTTGTTGTTATGTGGGGTTTAACGTCCCAAAACCAGTTCTGATTATGAGAGACGCCGTAGTGGAGGGCTCCGGAAATTTTGACCACCTGGGGTTCTTTTACGTGCTCTGACATCGCACAGCACACGGGCCTCAACATTTCGCCTCCATCGAAATGCAGCCGCCGCAGCCAGGATTCGATCCCGCGACCATCCGATCAGCAGCCGAGAACCATAGCCACTAGACCACCGTGGCGGGGCGACAAGAGGTGATGCGGTCGTCGAAGTTGAACAATCGACTCAGTCTTTAAAACGCAGTCTTGTTAGGTTGTCTGGAGTGAAGTGTAAACGATGGCCGAGAAGGAATTCGCTTCCTTCCCGACTCACCTCTGCTTCAACAGTGCCGTGTCTGCGTCGCTGTAATTAAGGTCTGCTGCGTAAATGTTACCAGATAACAATGAAGCTGTTGGTAACGGTTGTTTATCGCCTCTATGCTGTTGGGTATCCAATCTTCAGGGTTACAAAGGGTGATAGGTAAAAGAGTATCGATACAAAACTATCGCGATAGTATTTCAGAGATACTTTTGAGTATCTGTGTTGCTCTATCGACACATATTTAACAAATATATTTGTATATCGGCAGTGAAATACTTTTACGATGTAGTGCCCGTAACGCGATACTATGCGGGACACGGGTATCTCGTTAGATTTTGTCAGGCAATGAGCTAAGATGTGTTTAGAATCATGTGTTTCTACGGGGAAATTTGGTGATAGCAATGGCTAGATGGCGGCCTATTTAAGAAGCTGCGACTGCTTGAGTGCAATTAACACGCCAAACTTTTCGACAATACAGAACTTTGTTACATAAATGTGTATTTTTTCTCTTTTCGTTCCCGATTCCGGCGCTTCGCTTGAGGTAAGCTATTTCTAGCATAGCTACTAGTGCGGCCGCCAAATATGCCGATTTGGGTTTAAAATGTATTTTGCTCTTCCTGTAATAGAGAATATTTTTTTTTGTAACTGATATCTGCACTTTTGCCGTTGTTAAAATTTATGTACATTTTAAGGCCAATTTGTAATGCCTTTAAGGAACTGAGAGTACTCTGATAAACTAAAGAATAAATTTCAAGTTTTACTGCGCAGCAGCATTTTAAATATTATGCTGAATATAAATGTATTTGCGGAGTTTGAACATCCCCGACAGAGAAGAAAAGTATTTTAGCTCCAGTAGTGCTGTATCTGTATTCCGGGGCACTTTTTCGGTCTTTTTGCAAAAGCATCCCCCGAACATCCCACTACGTCGATCACAAATGTGTCTCAGTATCCGTATTTTAGGCTTCAAAACCGTGTACTTCGATACCTGTATTCCGGAATACTTGTTTGGGTATCTCTGCCCTGCCCTGAACGAGGCATCTTACTTCCACAAGTTCACAGCTGAAATGAATAGAATAGTGAACTCGTTCACAAATAAACTCGTTGGAAAATATGCTTTCTAATTGTTTAGAACGGAGGAAATTGTGAATAAACTTACAGCTCTGTCCAGATATTATGCCTGAGCATTAGAAATTAAGAGTGAAATATATGCTTGGCAATCCACTTATCAAGTTGTCACAGTGGGCTGAATAGGAAGAAAACAAGTTCAGAGGCAAGGAGAGCTCACAAAACAGTTTCTGTAGTCTACCTCCAGAATAAATCGTCGGTCATGTGCTCAAGCTTCAACCCTTACGGACTAACCAAGTTGACGGAGCTCAGCAGTTTCTCAAATTTGCAGTAGGCGCAAGCTGTAGCGAAAGCGATATGCAAGGGCGTCTGAACAGTAGTCCGTCGATTCTTTCCTAATGTTTACGTTGTACAGTAACAGATTGGCTCTCGAGTAATCCGTTCCTTTTTCAGCGACTCTCAGTCAACGAAAAAAATCACAGCATATCCACGGGGTGAATGATGATGAGTGGGCGAAGCTGCTGAGGGGAAATCATCGAAGGTGGCGAGAAACGTCGAAAACGTCGAAGGTGGCGAGAAACTCTTCCAACGAAACGAACGATCCCCTCTCCAAAGCGTCGTGCATCTCTTCGTACCGTTGCTTGAGTTTCTGACGATGTGCCTTCTCGGCCTCGTCCTCGGTCGGAGGAAAGGGGACTACAATCCTAGTGATTTTCGTTATTAACTCATTTGGGGGCCAAACTAGTTCGTTAAATCGAGTTTTAAATGTACCTCACACTCGGGGAGTCAAGTTTATGCTGCAGTTCATAAACTAGACGTAGCAGCCTGGACACACAACGCCATCTATTGAGCCATTCATAAACTAAACTAGAGGTGGCTACATACATACGGAGGAGGGAACGACCGACACCCTAAGGAGCTTCGCCCCTAAAAGCGGCATGAGGTGAGAGGGCCCATATTACTAAGGCATGAGGACGATTGCCCTCATGCATGGATTTTACGCCACAATGTTACGCTATGCTCCATCAGCCACGCTGTTGTACAACGGCGGGATAAGGCCACGGGATGAGAGCTATGACCCTAGCAAATCTAGCCAACACTGCAGTAAATATTTTGATAGCCCCGTTTCTTAAAAAAATGATGTCAAATTAGCCAGGCACATGATCTCATCGTCTTGTAATATGAACATTGGTTCAAGTGGTGAGCGTCGCCCCTCCAGCGCGTTGCACTGGTGTTTTATTTGGCTTTTAAGGTTCATAGCAGACATTTACGGTTACGAAGTGCTCAGCTGCGGACCCCGAAAACGCGGTTCCTACACCGGGCATGACATTCTAGCATTTATGGAGTCAAAGTTTTTGGGAACGTGCAATTTGATTATTCTGCACGTTGAAGAACCGCACATTGTTGAAATATCTCGGGAACTCAATTACATCGTACATCGTATGGACTACGTATCGTAACCATATGGGCGCGGTAAAATTACGTGTGATACGTATGGTACATCATATGATTACGTATCGGAACCACAAACCCTACTAGAAAGCAAGAAACCCCGATAAATAATCGAAAACCTATCAAAAAGCTTGCAGTGGTACACATTGTTAGGAACACACTGAAATGAGAGAAAGGGCCGGGTTGTTTCGCCCTAAGAGACTATAACAAATTCTATTTTGGTTGGCAAGGGGTTCACAAAGGGCATGGATTGAGAACCCACCTCCGATTCACCAGCGTGGTCCCTGCCCCGCTGTTATTGGTGACTGCTCCGAAACTCTTTCCAGAAAATATTGAACATGATGGTAGCACTTGTCCATCCCCTGTCGGTTGTTGCATGTCCTGTCTGCGTGATGACAAAGGGGGTTGCATACGTCGAAGTTGAGGGATGGACTCGGTGTCTCAAATGCAGGCCTTGTTAGGTTGTCTGGAGTTGTGGAAAGGATGGCGAGAAAGAAGCCCCTTCCTTTCTTACCTCTGATTCCCCAGTGTGGTCCCAACCCCGCTGTTACTGGCGTCTGCTGCGAAAATGTTTCCCGACAACGTTGAATGTGATGGTAGCGGTATTCCATTGCCTGTGGGCTGTTGAATATCCATTCTGCAAGGGGACAAAGGGGGATGCGTAAGTCAAAGTTGAACAATGGACACGGTGTTTCAAGCGCAACCCTGTTAGGCTAACTGGAGTGAAGTGTAAAGGATGGTGAGAAAGAAGTCCCTTCTTTTCTGGCCCACCTCTGACACACGAGCGTGATCCCTGCCTCGCCGGTACTTGGGTCTGCTGCGTAAATGTTTCCTGAAAACGTTGAACATGGTGGTGGCACTTGTCCATCTTCTGTCGGCTGTTGGATATCCGATCTGAACGGTGATAAAGGGGGATGCGTAAGTCGAAGTTGAACAATGGGCTCTGCGTTTAAAACGCAGGCTTGTTAAGCTGCCTGGAGTGAAGTGTAAAGGATGGCGAGAAAGGAGCTCCTCCCTTTCTGACTCACCCATGATTCAACCGCGCCGTCCCTGCGTCGCTGTAATTCAGCGAAGCTGCGTAAATGTTCCCAGGAAGCATTGAATAATATGGTAGGACTTCTTCATATCCTGTCTGCTGTTGGGTCTCCACTCTGTAGGGTGACAAAGGGTGATGCGTGTGTCGAAGTTGTACAAACGACTCGGTCTTTAAAACGCAGCCTTGTTAGGTTGTCAGGACTGAAGTGTAAAGGATAGAGGGAAAGATGTCACATGCTTTCTGACTCGCCTCTGATTCACCGCTGCCGTGTCTGCAACACTAATTCATGCCTGCATCGTAAATTCTTCCAGAAGGCATTGAAAATGATCGTATCCAGTCTAGTTTCACAAAGCCTAATCTGTATGTCAATATTGAACAATCGACACGGCGTTTCAAAGGCACCTTTGTTCGATTCTTGGAGTGAAGTGTAAAAGATGGTGGAAAAGATGTCACTTCCTTTCTGACTTTCAGCTCGCATGTTCTAGGTGCATTTTACAACACGATTCCCAGGATTTACCACCTCGAAGCTGCTATGTAGCACAAGACTTCATTTTAAAACAGCGAAGCTACTCTAGCTTCAGCTAAAATGCCTGTTTGTTGAAAGCGAAATAACTAGTATGTGCTTTAGGGGCACCCAAACAAGGCTTTTGTGTCTTCTATGGTTACACAAAAACGATTCTTCCATCCTACTTAACACGTCGCCTAACCAGGTCTGAACAAGTTATCTCGAGTATACGTCTTGATTCCTTGGAGTGCTTTATCCAGACGTGGCAAGAACGCTAGCTGCGTTCGATCTGGCATCTAGCCAGGCCGCCTGGGTGGCAGGCAGGTTTTCCACCAAAGAGCTACGGCAGCGGCTGAGCCTGGTTCAGAGAAGAACCCGCGATACTGCATATGAATGTATATTATGGTACACCAAGGACGTGGGAAAGGGAAGTGAAAATTAGGAAGAGGTAATGGAAGGGGGAGGGTTGAACATAGCATTGCATTGTGCAGCCTATTATAGCAAGGAGGTAGAAAGGAAAGAGAGGCTGGCGGGAACATGTCCTGTGCGAGATGTGACGTGATCTCAAGCCGCATCACCAATGCAATATTTTGGTCCTCGCTTGTTTACCACGATATAACACACTCATAGCACGCTTCCCTTGCCCCGCCATGGTGGTCATGTGGTTATGGCACTCGGCTGCTGATCCGAAGGTCGCGGGGGCGAATCCCAGCCACGACGACTGCGATTCGTTGGAGGCGAAATCTTGGGCCCGTGTGCTGTGCGATGTCAGTGCACATTAAAGAAACCCAGGTAGTCAAAATTTTCGGGGACCTCTATTACGGTGTCTCTTATAATCAGAGCTACTATTGAGGCGTTGAACCGCATAAATCATCATAACACGGTTCTGGCTCCGTGGAGAGTTCGAGCATCTACCAAAGCGAGGACGCCGTGGCGCTGCTTGTTTGCATAGCTAATCACAAATTAACTCGAGAAGACGCAAACGTGTCCCCATAATTCGTAGAGGCTTATCCTGCGTACTTAGCAGTACATGCGACTCTCATGTTGAATACGAGTCCGCTTTGCCACTTTCACTGGAAATTCACTGTAATTCATCATCGTCCTTCAAATAAAATGTTGATACATTGAGCTCACCTTCCGTCTTTTCCGTAAGTGCCTGGTGCTGACTGCGTGGCGGTGTGGCTTGTATTGTCCTCTGCGTAATGAACGGCGCTGCTGTGCATTGGATGCGACAGAGCAGTACTTGCCGATATTGCCGCGCCTGTAATGCCATGAATCCAGCACATTGTTTGGGCACTGTGAAAGAATACCGTGCAAGCTCCCAAGTTTTCTTACCACGGTTTTGAATTAGTGGCGTTTTAACTGCACTATTTGACAATCGAAACCATTCAAAGAGCTGTTCTTTCAATAAATGTACATTTGTCTAATTGGTAAGTTTATTCTAGTTAACCAGATATCAAGGCACATCTAGTGCGCACTGATATTCTGGTATGTGCTACGTTTGACTCCGTATGCCGCCTGACACCTACCCACTTTTACCATGTAGAAAGATCTACCCTTACCTTCCGCCTTGGATGTTTAGGTAATCTGCTGCATCAATTGGGCAACTCTCCTTACCACTGTTATTTCACTCCCTCTACCCAAGGAGGTTTATTCTCTCCATCGCCTTTACTACTCCTACTGCACGTGCTTCGATTCAGGTGCGCACATATCGAGCGAAGGTGACCAGGCACTCCCAACCGAATTTGATGGAATGTTGTGGAAGTACTCAACATTTGAGAAACTCGCCCTTTCCCTACTACTTTACGGGCATTCTCCAAAAGAGTGCAGCAAGTTAGTCCGCAAGACGTATTCACCCTGAGCATATGTTGGCGCTAAGCTGCAACTCCGCTGGTTTCCCGCCATATCCTGATATCGCTGTTTTAGAATGACATTCATAGTGCTGCAGCAGGTAGGGCGGCTCAGTTTCCTCAAGATCTCACGAGAAATTTTCAAAAGACAATCAACGATGCGGAGAAGAAAATCGCCACTGGGCTATTTTAAGCCAGTGTTACGGTCGTAGCGTTAGTAGCAGGCTACGGACACTAATTTAAAGAAACTAAGACGTAGCATCAGGCCTTGAGCATTAGGCTACGCTGCGTTTCAGGTGCGGCGGTTTCAACGGCCGGTCCTATAAACTTGCTTCGATGCTCACAATTTCTCTTGTGGTGAGTATTTAGGCTGGCTTTAGTTACTACAAATGTATTCGATTATCTTGTTTTGAGCGCTAGAGTTGCCTCCACGACGCTGCTTAACTAAAGCACACAAAGTTGAAACGCACCCTAGTTAAATTACGATCGTCGTAAAACGCTCACACATACGTACCCGTAGTAGTGTATGCTCCGAAGGTTGGAGAGGGTGTCATATTCCACGGTGCATCAGTGCTGACTCCAGGCGTTCTGCACGAATGCGAGCATATTTCGATCAGATGGAATGCTAGCTGTAATAAGCTACTTGTGTGAACCCTTTTATGTCGAGAAATTGCACATTTTGCCAACAATAAAATACACTGGTCTCCTTTTGCTAGGCTAGAGTAGGTTTGTTTTATCTTGGCCCACACAATAGGCGTGGGAACAGTTGATAAGAGCACCCGACCGGCAATCACGCGAGCCCCCGTCGCCAGGGTGGAAAGGGTAACTCGTGAGGGTCAATCGTAATGCTCGGGCCTGCCAATGACTACCCAGAAAGAGTTTTAATAGAGTTGCTCCAGGCCCTGTTCGACCATATAAGTGCGGATGTGTAATGGAGGAACAGAAACACCGCGCCAGAAACATGATAAATATGCAGGTGTAATTCCCAATGTACTACAAGGCTGAACCACCTTCGCAGGCATGCCGTGAATATCGCGTTCAAAAGTGTCACAACTGTGTTCTACAGAGCAGCGCCATCGATGGAGAACAGACGAATCATGCGACTAAGCCGCAGAAGCTAAGGGGCTTTATGGGGCTGCTGCCGCAAAAGGAGAGTGCCTGAATATGCTCCTGCAACGCCCTTCCTTATAGCCTCTACCGACACTTGTCTACAGCCGCACCGACCGTACCGAGAAAGTATAGCTAATCCCTCCATCAAAGGAATCGATATAAGATGAAAGTGAAATGTCTCTTCGCATAAGCAGGTGAATGCTTATTGTTACATCGTGGTGAATTTCACATTTCTGTCAGTGTTTCCTTGCTACGAAAGCGTTTGGTGTGAATGAACCCTCGTTCACGCATCGCCCCCGTAACATCAAGGAACAGACCCTTGTGGTTACTAAAGTTGCTGACGTAACAAGTGTACACATTCGATAGTAAATGCCGTGCGACAAACGTAAAAATCACATTTACTTGCGCCAGATGGAGCCGTCATACTCGATGCGGCGCTCGGGCACCTAACTAACCAGTGTTCATGTGGTCATTACATTCGAAGACTGGTCGACGGGGGAACGCCTATCAACGACGAAAAGTGACCGGTGCTCCACCACTGTGCTGTCGCCGCACATACGCTCGCAGCTGTGCGAAAGTGGCTATGTTCTTTCTTATCACACTTCTTTCCGACGCCCGCGCGGCTCCGCACACGCGCATCGAGGCGGACTATAGACCGAGCCTGGAATGATGCCACCATCTAGGAGAGGTAATGTGAAGCTGCAGTGATTACCTTCGTCTCTCTAGGATGGCGGCATCGTTCCGCGCTACACGTGCCTGGATGCGCGCGCACTGAGCCCGACGAGAGCGTCATAGGGCGAACGATGCGGGATAAGAATGTAAGGCGCATTTGCACGGCTTCCCGTATGTACGGCGTTACCACAGTGGTAGTACACCAGCTGCCTCTCCTACTAGAGCCGGCGGCTGTGAGTTCGATTCTCAGAATATCAACAGAAGCTTTTTCTGAGCATTTCTTTCTTTGTTCTTATGCTTTCGGTTTTACTGTGTCCTATCGGTTATGGCTATGACGTTTACGGTGGTCGTGTACTCCGAGATAAATGTTAAAAATTTGCCATCGAACGCCACGAGGACGATGTGACGGCCATAATTGGAAAACTAAAAATTCACATTCATTTTCTCTTTCAATAATGAACATAAAATTCAGCAATGCCAGCTCAATCGAGTTCTCCAAATATAGCTCATCATTCAAAACCACTTCACAACTCAACTTCAGTCTCCCTATAATGTATGAGTGCTTCGAAGTTATTGTGACACCGCGCGAAAACCTCGCGATACATTACCCAATCGAGGGAAAGCTTGGCGACCCCTCCCGGAACGCGGCCACGACATCGCGTGTTCATGCCAAGAGTCACTGTTACTGCGCCATATTAGCTACTTCTTAACCACTGCATAGGATCATCGTGTTGATTAATGAACGCCTTGTCGCATGTGTTGCTCTGTGACTAAGCAATTTTTGCTAGCAACGTCGCCAGCACACGAACCATCCACCGGCGTTAAAACTCGAACGTATGTGCGTGGCTGACGCCTTCAGTGTTCAATTTCAGGAAAGGCATGACACTTTTATGTGCCGTGGAAGAATGGAAGCCAAGCAGATGCGCTAAATGCGTAATTTGTTTGAATATACGCAGACAGAACAGTGATAACAATAGTAGCCTAAGTCTCTCGAAACATGTCAAATATGGCGGCTTTCGTTCACGCTGATTTATGTAGTCCGCCATGTCCTCACTGTCACGTCTTTTGCGACAGACATGATAACATTAAAAACGCTAAGAACACGAGCCAGTTGGCGCATTTCGCTTTAAGTCTTTTTAGACAAATTCTGGGCCATCAATTTCTCAGAAGACGCTGAAGCGAAAACACTAACCTCTGGAGTTATTGTCAACAGTGGCGCGTCTCAGGTTGATACTATTAGACGAAAACTTTCAACCAAAGCTCACCTGTCGATGTCTTGAGGCGCTTCTGTAGGGTACGTTTCCTCCTCTTCTACGGTGCATCCGCCCGATAATAATGGTGTTCGCCGAATTGCTTCTTTACCGTCCATTCTCGTTACTATACGCAATGCGTTTTGCAAACACTTAGTACGGCATGCAAAGGCGCGGAGAGTTCAGTGCGTCTGTGCTTCGGGGCGTTCTCTCCTGGATCTAATTCTCGCTACAGAATAGCGACAATGCGCATGCGCGCCTGCGCACTCAAATCTCACATGAGTAGGCGGTTCCCTTATCAGTTGTTGTTTTGTGGGGTTTTACGTCCCAAAACCAGTTCTGATTATGAGAGACGCCGTAGTGGAGGGCTCCGGAAATTTCGACCACCTGGGGTTCTTTAACGTGCACTGACATCGCACAGCACACGGGCCTCAACATTTCGCCTCCATCGAAATGCAGCCGCCGCGGCCGGGATTCGATCCCGCGACCCTCGGATCAGCAGCCGAGTACCTTAGCCACTAGACCACCGTGGCGGGGCGGTTCCCTTATCAGTCCCCACAATATGATGTTCTATATACGCCAGCAACTACGGTGTATTTCCACTAACAATTGCCAACCTTTTAAAACATGCACATTACGGAGATACAGCCAGCTTAGCATGTCTTACTGTCGTCAATTTTTTTTAACTACATGATATGAAAATCGAGCAAATCCAACGCACTGTGGGAATCGGTGTCATGCCAAGCAGTGAAGGATGAAACATCCTATGACGAATGTAATTATTTGGCGTTCAGACAACTGTTACAAGTAGGATCAAGACGTGTTCGAACGCGTGCTCCTACTCATGGGTATTCTTAACATGCGCCAACCAGGAGCGTCGGCATGGCCGTGGCTTCTGAAGGGTGCCTCAAGGTACATTGTAACGTTCGAACGTACGTTAGTCGAAAGCACCGACATCTGCTTTGTTAAAGTGAAAAGCTGTCTTCGCGATCCTGTGGGATGCATAAGCGGCACTCTGGGGAATCAAACGGTGAGAGATGGGATGGGTATTCAGGAAACGGGAATGTTAGTTGCAAGTAGACATCAGCGACATCTTTACATTGCACAGGTATCATCGACAGTTGTACACAGTCGAAAATCCTTTAGGGAAAAACATTTCTACCTTGAATTTTACGATTGCAGCACAAACGTCCCTCTGGCTATACCCCAAAAGCGGACTCTTCGAACGATAGGGGATATAGATGTAAATCAAACAGGATGGCACACACGGACTTTGGGACACTGAGCAACGATCAAGTAGTCAGACAAAGTGAATGACGCCTCACACGGTCAGTAATGCTTAGCAAGCTAAAATAATTAGAGGAGATTGGGGAGTGTAGAGCTGATAACAACATCAGATACAATTTTTGGAGGAATAATAAGATGAAGCATAGAGCAACAGAAAGTGGTTGGTTGGTCCTTGGGTATCTTGGCGCAACCCACTCTGGGGGATCGGCCATGAACCCGAAAAGAGCTTTGTATGGAAGAGAGGTACTAATAAAAAAATACAAAAATTGTAGCACAAATTTCATAATCAAATTTAGGTTAAACGAATAGTTTTCTGCGAAGAGAAAGTGACTGCGCTGGCACATGCACTAGAGCATCCTCGTCTTCTACATGCTGCAGCTCGATTAAATGCGTGGCAACATTTAAAAACGGAGCTGCATATGCATAGGCGAAGCGCTCTTCCGAAAACGCATCACAAAGCACATCGGCTGAGAATAATTCAGAAGACTTTCACGAACCCTCTGCACTAATACAACGAACCGCTCGTTTACTCGTCTGTGATGGCAATACGGCCAAGCCCAATGCATGACATTTCAAAGAAACATTGTGAGAAGCTATAGGTAAACAACACGTGTATAACGTCAAGAAACTAACACGTAACCACTGTATGAGGAAGCACAAGAATACCACGTAGCCGCCTCGTCTGTTTACCAGTGCGGTGTGCATGGGTGGTTGTCATTATAGTTGACGGTGGCGCTGGCGTGAAAGGTAAACGTGGCGTCAAAGCTAAGTACGTTATTGATGCTCCACGCATCAGTAATGTTACTCGTGCATTTGTCTCCATCCATGCCAGTTTTGCCACATACATTGGACTCGAGTCGGAGCCTTTGGCACCACAGCCCGTGAAGCAACGCACAAAGGTCACGGACTGATGACCACGTTTGGCTTCACATGAGCCCGTTAAAACTCTGGTCGTAATAAAGAAAAAAAAACAGCCGCGCCCTTGTCCGAGAAACACACCACTTCGTGACGACAGCAGTGCATCGAGCAGCTATAATAATATATGAGTCCCCATAATATGCTCGTGTATACGTCAACAACTACCGTGTGTTTTAACTAGCAGTAGCCGCCCTTTCAAAACATGCGCATAACGGAGATGCAACCAGCTTAATATGTTTTAGTGTCGTCATTTTTTTTTCTTACCAAGGGTGGCCCTGAGCTTGCGCGTTCAGAACACTGTCTCAGAAATAAACGTTTATTTCACTCACCTGAAATTAAAGTCCAGCAGTTCACACGCACTTCGCAAGTCATCAGTGTCATGCAAAGCAGTGAATAAGCCTATGACGAATGTAATTCTTAGGCGTTGAGACAGCTGTTACGAGTAGGACCAAGGCTTCTGTGCAAGCGTGTGTACCCAAACATGGTTATTTAGAACCGCGTAAGTGGACACGACCATGGCCACTTAATGGCGCCCCATGATACGATGTAACATTGGAACCCACGTTACTCCAAACCATGGACATCTGTTTTATCAAAGAAAAATGCACTATCGTTAGCGTGGGTTGTTGAAGTATTCCTACGGAATCGATAAACTTATGCAAAAGTATACCGACTGGGAGCAACACATCTGTATTGCTATGATAGTGCTTATCACACATCAGAAAGGGAATTCATATTGCGCATGCACTATCGTCACGACTGCTGGCGCAATAGGTTTATATTCATATATACCAAACGGGTGGGAAAGCGGTAGCTCAGTGGTAGTGTGCTTGCTTGGCACCTCGAGGACCTGTGTTCAATATCGCCCTAAAGCTTGGTAGGTTGCATGAGGGCCAACGTGCTTGTTATGTGCACATTTCAATCGCAACCGGCTACCAACAGTGCTTCATGCCTTAAACCCGACCTCACTGAGCTGGTTGTCTTGTGTCAACCGCAAACATAGAAATGTTGGCCAATCCTGGAGGCAATGCACTGCGGTTAGGTGCACGAAACTTGAGGCGCCGATCAATGTTGCGGGTTCGATCCCGTCGTTAGCGGCGCTTCGTACGTCTCTTCACGGCAGTCCCGACATTACGCACGTCTACTTTAGTTTATCCTTCGTTGACATTGGTTCTAGTAGATCCAAACAGGTGCGCAGCACACCCACTTCCGTGGGCCAAGCACAACTGGTATGCACGACAAGACAATGCTGCGTCGCTGATTATGACGAGTATATCGCTTTAGTGAGTAAAGATCGTTTATTCATATTTGTGATATATTTATACCCTACCTCCAGAATATCGGGGTATACCAGGTGAACGAGACGACCAGGGGAGCGCCGAGGCATAGTAGGCTTGATAGATAGATAGATAGATAGATAGATAGATAGATAGATAGATAGATAGATAGATAGATTGATAGATCCTGGCGATAGATAGATAGATCTATTTTTCCAGGGATGTGCCAAGTGTCCGAAGTCAGTGCTGGCTAGTGCATATTTGTTAAAATTATTGCGGTCTTGTCCAAACGGGCACGGACCTCGAGCACGAGCGGCGTCTTCTTCAACAGAGCACTGAAGAGAGAACCCCACTGTAAGGTGCCTGAGAGGACGGCCCACTATAGGGTTCCAATGCCTCCTTACAATATATATATATATATATATATATATATATATATATATATATATATATATATATATAAGGAACAAATGGGAGTACGACGCACGTTGCTTTTTGCACAGGTTTTACTGACGTTTCGGCTGGTACACCAGCCTTAGTCTAAAGCCGGTGAAAGGCTGGTCCACCAGCCGAAATGTCAGTGAAAACCTGTGCAAAAACCGACGTGCGTCTTACTCCCTTTTGTTCCTTATTGTACCGGGGCCAACGTGATTTCCTTGCCGCAACTATATATATATATATATATATATATATATATATATATATATATATATATATATATATATATATATATATATATATATGCCAAAATAGCTTGGGTTGCCACCTGTTATAACAGAATTGACGATGCGGCTCTTAGACAACGAGAGTTTATCAAATCAACATTTCGGTCGGAGCGAGAGCTTTTCGACGTGTCTTTGACAGGATGATATCGCCCAATGTGACAGGAACTGGCTGCCGAAAGAGCAGCCACAGACTATGGGGCAGTTTCGATATACTGCATTGATTGCTATTCCGTAGTTAACACTCCGAGATTCCACCAAATCACAAATCCTTGTGTCCTATGAATATCTTGTCAACATTTTATCTCGGCCGAGAAAAAGCAAATCACGCTCGTTGCAGGAGGAACCGAAAAACACCGTATTTATTAGGAAAACTTACAAAACAGGTTATGTACACTACGTCCATGTATAACCAGGAAAACACAATCTTTATTGCCGCTGTTCCACAGCTCTTGTCAAAATGGGTAAAATGAGTGCACGTAATGCTTGTCATAGGCTTCTTTCTTGGATCGATCGTTGTCACTTAATACAAAACTTGTGCCTCAAGAAGAGCGGCATTGTTTGCTGCCAGCGAAAGGCTACTCTACACCGGTGCCGAGTTCGCATTCATTTTCTCGCACCTCGATTTGACGGTCTAGATATGCCTTCCTCATGTTGTAACACCCGAGGCACTACATTTCAATGGCCCTTCGTTTTCATGTGCGAAGTCAAGTGCGCTTTCTGTTTAAAGCTAGCTTGGCACACGCTGCACTTAAATGGCCTTTCGTTGTTGTGTTTAAGCAAATGCCGCTCTAGGGCAGAAGGCATACGCCACAGCGAACCACAACTGCTGCATTGGTGGCGTTTTCCGGCCACGTGGTCGCTAGTATGTTCTTCAAGATGATGAGCCCTTTTGAATGCGAACTTGCAAATGTCGCACACGAGAGCTGCACTACTGTCCATGGATCCTCGCAGTTCTCGTGATGCTTCCCCGCTGGCACCAGGAAAACTGCGACAGAAGAACAACAAGCACACTAAAGAATTATTTGGGCTCAATAGCTGATTGCTGTCAACGTAGATAGTTGCACAAGTATGCGTGTCAGTGACATGATTTGCGAACATACCGTTCTCCTAATGCTAAATGCGACAAGCCCCTGAAGAATGTCTTTAAGAAACTTCAAGTGAGTTCTATGCGAATTACATGCGTGACAGCCGCCATGACAGCGCAACTCTCCTGATTGGTGTCACAGATGTCAATTTAGGTGGTCTCAGGATGTCAAGTTATTGCTGTTAGGACATTATCCATCCATCCATCCATATGTATGTATGTATGTATGTATGTATGTATGTATGTATGTATGTATGTATGTATGTATGTATGTATGTATGTCTCAGGGTGTCGATCCGAACACTGAACCGGAATTTTCGGCGAAGCTAGACCCCAACCCGAACCGATCTTCTCAGACCCTGCTTGAACTAGAACCGAAGCTGCACAGCAAGAAGTAATACCGGTTATCAGTTCGCAACAAAGCGGTGCAAACAGCTGCGAATTTCTTGACTGAGAAATACCGACCTCTCGCGTTGGAGAACCATTCACCGGCCACCCATATATATATAGCTAGATATATCTAGATATATCATAGATATATATATATGTATATATATATATAGATTTCGATCTTGACTTGCAATGAAGTGCCGGTGGGAGGTTTCACTTGGCATAGTTGAACCATGAGGATTTGTAACGTGCGCGTTAACTAAATTAATCCGGAACTCGGCACGATCTACGATCAACATCCCGAGCTTCGCCCGCTCATCATCATTCACTCCGTGGATATGCTGCAATTTTTTTGCGCACGTTGAAGAAGCGCACATTGTTGAAATATCTTGAGAATTCAGTTACATCGTATATCGTACGGATTACGTATCGTAACCGTATTGGCGCGGCTGAATTACGTATCATGCGTATGGTTACGCTTCGTAACCACAAAGTCTACCAGCAAGCAAGAAACCCACTAAATAATGGCAAACCTATCAAAAAGCTTGTAATAGTACACATTGTTACGAACCCTCCGAAATGACAGAAATGGCCTGGTTGGTTTGCCCTAAGAGAACATAAATTCTATTTTTGTTGGCAAGGGGCACACAAATACATGGATTGAGAACTCACCTCTGATTCACCAGCGTGGTCCCTGCACCGCTGTTACTGGGGTCTGCTGCGAAAATGTTTCCAGAAAACATTGAACATGATGGCAGCATTTGTCCATCGCCTGTAGGTTGTTGGATGTCCAGTCTGCAGGGTGACAAAGGGCGATGCGTAAGTCGAAGTTTAACAATGGACTGGTTATTTAAAACGCAGCCTTGTTGGGCTACCTGGAGTTAAGTCTAAAGCATGGTGAGGAAGAAGCCACTGCCTTTCTGACTCACCTCTCATTCACCAGCGTGGTCCCTGCCCCGCTGATATTTGGGTCTACTGCGAAAATGTTTCCAGAAAACGTTGAACATGATGGTAGCGCTAGTCCATCGCCTGTCGGCTGTTCAATATCCAGTCTGCAGGGTGATAAAGGGGGATGCGTAAGCCGAAGTTGAACAATGGACTCTGCGTTCAAACACAGCCTTGTTAGGTGTCTGGAGGTAAATGTAAACGATGGTGAGATAGAAGCCCCTTCCTTTCCGACTCACCCATGATTCAACCGCGCCGTCCCTGCATCGCTGTAATTAAGCGAAGCTGCGTAAATATTTCCAGAATACATTGAACATGATGGTGGGCCCTGTTCATATCCTCTCTGCTGCTGGGTCTTCAGGCTGTGCGGTGACAAAGGGTGATGCGTATGTGGAAGTTGAACAATTGGCTCGGTATTTAAAACGCAGCCTTGTTAGGTTGTCCGGAGTGAAGTGTAAACAATGGTGAGAGAGAAGTCGCTTCCTTTCTGACTCACCTCTGATTCAACAGCGCCGTGCCTGCATCGCTGTAATTAAGGTCTGCTGCATAAATGTTACAAGATAACATTGAAGTTGATGGTAGCGGTTGTTTATCGCCTGTCGGCTGTTGGGTATCCAATCTGCAGGGTTACGAAGGGTGATGGTAAGTGGAAGATGAACAATGGACTCGGCATTTTAAACGTAGTCTTGTTATGCTGTTTTACGATAAATGTCAATGATGGTGAGAAAGAAGTCCCTTTATCTCTGACTGATCTCTGATTCGACAGTGCCATCGCTGCATGGCTGTAATTGAGGTCTGCTGCGTAAATGTTTGCAGGATACATTGAACATGATGGTAGCGCCTGTTCATTTCCTATCTGCTTTTGTGTATCCTGTCTATAAGGTAACGAAGGGTGATGCGTAAGCCGAATCGGAAGAATCGACTGGGCGTATAAAACGCAGCCTTGTTATGTTCTCTGGAGTGAAATGGCAGGGACAGTGGGAAACATGCCACTTCCTTTCTGACTCGGCTCTGATTCAACACACTGCCGTCTCTGCGACGGTGTAATACATGTCTGCAGCGTAAATACTTCCAGAAGTCATTGAAAATGATGGCAGTGCCTGTTTATCGCCTGTCTTCTGTTGGGTATGCAGTCTGTAGGATGACAAACGTAATGCATATGTGAAAGTGGAACAATCGACTCGGCGTTTTGAAACACAGCCATGTTGTCTGGAGTGAATTGTAAAAGATGGCGGAAAAGATGTCACTTCCTTTCTGACTTTCAGCTCGGATGTTCTAGGTGCATTTTCCAGCACGCTTCCCAGGATTTACCACCTCGAAGCTGGTATGTAGCGCAGGACTTCATTTTAAAACAGCGAAGCTACTCTAGCGTGAGTAAAACTGCCTGTCGTTAGTTGAAAGTGAAATAACTAGTATGTGCCTCAGGGGCACGCAAACAATGCTTGTGTTTCCTCTATTGTTACACTAAAACGATTCTTCCATCCTACTTAACATTTCACCTAACCAGATCAGAACAAGTTCTCTGCAGTGTACGCCTTGATTCCTTCGAGTGCTTTATGCAGACATCGCAAGAACGCTAGATGCGTCACGCTGCAACATCAATATCATATTTGCTGCGCTCGCTTATTTACCACGAAATAAGACGCTCATGACACGGTTCCCTTGCCCCGCCACGGTGGTCTAGGGCTTACGGCACTCAGCTGCTGATCCAAAGTTCTCGGGATAGAATCCCGGCCTCGGCGGCTGCATTTCCATGTAGGCGACATGCTGAGGTCCGTGTGCTATGCGACGTCATTGCACGTTAAAGAAACCCAGGTGGTCTAAATTTCCGGGGACTTCTACTACGGCGTCTCTCATATTCAGAGCTGGTTTTGGGACCTTAAACCCTATAAATCTTCATCATAACACGGTTCTGGTTCCGTGGAGAGTTCGAGCATCTATCAAAGTGAGCAGGCCGTGGTGCTGCTTGTTTGCATACATAATCGAAAATTGACTAGGGAAGATGCACGGCAATAAGTGGGACTCTAATCTAGCGAGAAGACGGTGGCAGCCTTGTCCCCATAGTTCGCTAAGGCCTATCGTGTACACTTAGCATACCCGCGACTCCCATGTTGAATACGAGTCCGCTTTGCCACCTTCACTGGTAATCCGCTTTAATTCACCATCGCCCTTCATATAAATATTCATACATTGCGCTCACCTTCCGTCGTTTCCGTAAGAGGCCGGTGCTGCCTGCGTGGCGGCGTCACTTGAATAGTGCACTGCGTAATGAACGATGCTGCTGTGCATTGGGTGCGACGGAGCGGTACTCGCCGATATCGCCGCCCCTGTGTTGCCAAGAAACCAGTACATTGGTCGGGCACTGTGAAAGAATACCTCGCAAGCTGACACGTTTTCTTACGATGGCGTTGAATTAGTGGTGTTTTAACTTCACTTTTGACAATCGAAACCATTCAAAGAGCTCTTCTCTCAACAAAGCTACATTTGTCGTAATTGGTAAGTTTATTCCATTTAACCAGATATCAAAGCACATCTAGTACACACTGATATTGTGGTACGTGCTGGGTTCGAATCCGTATGCCGCCTGACACACCCACTTTTCCCATGTGGACAGATCTACCCTTACCTCCCGCGTGCATGTTTAGGTAATCTGCTGCATCGATTGGACGACTCTTTGCAGATTTAGTTCACTCCCTCTACCCAAAGAGGTTCTCTCCATCGCCTTTACTACTCCTACTGCACGTGCTTAAATTCAGATGCGCACATTCGAGCGAAAGTGACCAGGCACTGCCAACGGAATTTGGTGGAAGGGTGTGGAAGTACGCGACAGTTGAGAAACTCGCCCTTTCCTGACGGCTCAGAAACACTGTCTGCGGCTCCACTAAGACTTGCAGGGGCCTAACCGTCGTTTTTCTCATGTATCATAACACATAGAATGAAATTTCTGGATATTGGATTATCTGATCTCGCACGTGCCTCGTGGTTCATGTTTTCGTTCATTGGTCCAGATTTCATTGCACAATGTAAGAACATTGGAAGAAAAGGGGTCACCGATCACACTGCTGTGCCTGCATGACAGGAACCTATTTTTGACAGGAACCGAGGCCAGGAACCGTTTGAGGGGCACTGAAATAGTGAAGGTCGTTATTACCTGTGGCGTCGTGAAGACCAAGCTTTAGAAATAACGCTATGGCAGCGATCATGCTTGGTGTACCGTGCAAGAACGACACGGACGCAAGAAGGAAGGATAACATCAGACCGCTGGCATTCGATCTAAGCCACACATTACATAGCCTAGGTAATGAAATTTTATGTCTGCAAAGGGACCCCAAGATTCCTTTATGGATACGCAACAGTTAGTGTGTTTCAAATACGGTTTCGTAAAATGCAAACGCGTGGATTTCTTGAAAGCCTACTACCACGGGCGCTGGGAGTTCCTGAATATTTTATTCGCTGTGCTCAATCGACATTTACAAATTTACGCCCAGGAAATATTTAAAGCAAGCTATATTGCCGGCATTGTGCCAAAAACTGCAGTCAATTAGTTCGCAAGACGTATTCACCCGGAGCATATTTCGGCGCTATACGGCAACTCCGGTGGTTTTTCCACCGTATCCTGATATCACTGTTTTCAAATGGCATTCATAGTGCTGCAGCACGTAGGGCGGCTCCGTTTCCTCAAGAACTCATGATAAATTTTAAAAGTCCAATGAGAGATGCGAAGAATAAAAAGTTCGATAATCCCAAAGCATATTCTTATGAGATGCGAACGCGAAAGCGTCTCTTTTGGCTAGATTGTCGTTGCGGAGGGGTGCTGCAAACTGGTGTTGCTCAGTTGGTTGTAAAAATGAGGCAATGTGCTAGGTCGGTTTTTCTATGTTTAGATGATTTGATGCCATCAAAGTGGTGTAGACAGTTCACATGTCCCCTTCTCTTTCGACGTCAGGGCAGTATATGCAGGTAGGGCCGGGCAGGTCTCGAGCATATCGAAGTAGTACGACCGCCTCGGCATTGTGGGCGGTGTCATTTAACAGTCACTGGGTCGTCACGCTCTTATCGTTCCGTGACGGCCCTACTTGGGCTGGGGTATAGACACTACCATGGCCTTGTGGTTAGAGTTGCAGGTTGAGACACGCTACATCTCGCACAGTGTAGGGTCGTTGGTGAATCCGAGATCGATGTACGTACACCTCGACATCCTGATTGTCTCAGTGGGCGCCTTCAATTCGACATTGAACTCGGCACGCATGCCGGCGAAGAACGACGGGCTAGCTGGCGGGTTCGCGCGCCGAGTGTTGCTACGGCGACGCCGCGAAGCTGGCCGCGCGCTTTCGCCAACACGAGAGAAGACACGCGGCGACGCGGCTGCAAGCCCGCTACAGGTAGCTATAGCCAGAGTTCTTCAATCATAGAAGTTACCATACTCCCCATAGGCCCCATGTATCAAAATCCGGACAGCCAGTGCCAAAATTGCGGAGGTACGTTAGAGGTTGTCGCGCCGTCTGTCGACACAGAAACCGACTACTAAATGGCAGATTAGTGTGTTCTGTGTGATGGAGTACAGAACGCTCCGGCGCGTCATGCAGCGGGCCTTATGGCAAAACGATGTTGCGCACACTGAACACCGTAATTTCTCCGTGCTTCTGGCGCCTTCTGCAGAGCAGCAAATTCACTGACCTTGTGCCGTCGCTTCTGCTTAATGCACGAACATTGAGGTTTCACCGGAAACGTTTTGTCCGTGCTAAC